>JAAAKL020014192.1:0-12063 GCA_010016065.2 Carybdea cf. marsupialis auct. non (Linnaeus, 1758) | reverse complement strand
TCAGGAATTTTTACCTGTATGTTAGGTTACATTTATACAAGATAAAACACAATAGCAAAGTAGCATGACTATGAAAATAACTTAATGATGAAAAGTTAAGTGGTTTGATCAAGTGGGAATACTGGAAGTACTAATGATGTGACACTTGCACAAAAAATGTGATAAGTGGGATGACATACAAACGTAATAAAGACATAATCACAAAACGCACCCCAATAGCAAATTATTATGACCTCCCCACACCATTTTATGAAAACTTGAAATATATATGAAATACAGCCAACCTTAAGTGCTTATTTAACTCCCCTACAATCAACCATTGAGGAGTAACTCCTGCAAGTTCGTTGGTGCTACCATGTCTGTGATTGCCTGAATTTTCTTGGGGTCTACCTTGTACCCGTCTGATATGAGGTGGCCTTGAAAGAATGGCCAATTTTGGGTTTGAAATTTAACATTAACATTATTAGTACAGTTAACAGTATTAAAATTAACAGTACTAGTCTTGGCTTTTAACTTGCTGACCTCGCTTGACCACATTTCTGGCATATGGCTGCTCTAGCTGGACACTCATTCTTTGGGTGCAATGGTTCACTTCCACACCTGTAACAAATTTTTCCCTTGCTTTCTTTTGTGGTTAACGAAGTTACCTCTTCAGGTCCACTGGATGTTTTATAATTTGCCTTGTAGTGCTTCTTTGCCCAATGAACATCATGTATTAGGGTTTGTGTTGTTGTTGTTTTATTGCCAATTCTAGTCAAATGAAACTGACCTGCTTGTCAGTTGTCTCTTTATTTTGTGCAATTGCTATGGCTTATAGAAATGTTAGTTCTGATCCTCTTTCAATGTATCTGGAATGTGTCTCTTTTCAATGGAACACAATGACAGTTGCATCTCATAGTAGTCAATCTTTTCAGCTGTTGGGGTACCCACACTGGTCACACATAATGGTTGGTTTGTCAATGTATTCAGCAAGGGAGAGATGACCTTGCTTTGAGCCTGCTGCTGCTTGACTTTGAACTTGTCCATTCCACTAGTTTGTTGTGGAGGACTGAAGGATTTCCTCATTCCTCTGGTATGAGGATCGGTGAGTTGATATGTATTCTGTCCACCAAAATTAAATATGATTTGCCTGTACAGCACTATTTGGGGAGACTAATGGTCCATTAAGAAGCAATCCACACTCTCCTTTTCTATCCAAACACCATTGATATGAATGTGAGCCATGTAAGAAGTCAGCTTGAGGTCCTGCCAATCTTATGAAGTCCATCATCTTGGTTTTTAAACTAAGGTGGTAAAGATATCTTCCTTCCACAGATGTTCCCAGTCTTAAAGGCTGAAGTTAGACCTGCTGTAAAAATTTTCTTGGTTTGAGGCTCCTGATACCATGTTACATGATTGCTGTTGTTATCTTGACTGCTGTTCTATGCCAAAACAGTTCCATTAACCACACCTTTGCTTATAATTTGCCTTGTAATCAGCAGAAAGATCATCAAAGATCCTTATCAGCTAAAGTGGGGATTCAATGGGTCATTGTGACTTGCACAATTGATATGGGATTAAATGTTTTGAGCTTGAGCCATATGAGCATGCTTGGTAGGTTCTAAATGATGTATTGTTGTATTTGTTTTGTTCACTGCATTCTTGTTAAATTCTTGCAATATTATCACGTTTTTGTAGTAGTTACTGACAGTAGAGAGTAGTATTATCAAGCATCACACGTTCAGAGGAGAGTACGCAAGAGATACAAACATTTTATTTGATTTTGTGACGTTGATAATGATTTTCTCATATACCTTGGTTATGCATATTGCCTATCTTATTTGTATTACATTTGCATTTTAGATTTGAATTCAAAACATATTATGAACAGGTTATCCCACGGCCTTAATGTCACTATTAATTGATCATCAGTTTATCATTTTGCTCGTTCAGAAATGAATGCCCTTGAAGGTGAAGTCTAAGTCTGTTTGCATCGTTTCCAATATTAAATCTTAGGAGTCACTATATCTCTAGACAAGTGTATGTCACTGTGTGAGGAGAACCCCTTACACAACCTAACTATGTAACATTATGTAACACTGGCAGCTAGTGCCATCAAGTTGTAGACAAGATTCATATACCTGAAACTTTCTCTGTGAAAACAATGTTTTTGTATGCATAAATGGAATGGAAGTCTAAATGATCATTATACCAAAAGCAACCCCAGACCTAATTGCAGGTAAAAAAATTGCAACAAGCAATGTCATGCACATACTTTTACAGTGTTCTTACCTTTCTTGAAGCATGTTGGTATATGACTTTGTAAATCTCCATGTGATTCAAATGAAAGTGAACAACTACCACAGACATACAACATACTGTTCTTCTGAGTTTTGTCCATTCTAATCGAATAATAGCCTGGAAAAGAATTAAGGAAACTACAGTAATATATGTGTATGTGTCAAATATGTAGATATACAGGCAAATAGAGATACAAGTTACAACTATTCAAGCAAACACTCTGTAATTCTAAATAAATAGTTTTTTAAACAAAACAGAAATGCTCCTACATTGGGGCTAACAAGGACAGAAACAATAATGCACTCCACTGATAGAATTGAACAAACTTTGTGTCATGTAGCAAATTCAATAATTGTGGAAGTCAATAACATGTGTATCCCACTACTTACTTAATCCTACTCCGTTAGTTGGGTGACAGATTACATGTCTGTGTGAGTGGCAGCCTTCATAACAGTTCCCCACATAACAAATCCTAAGAACTTCGACCTTTTCCTGGATATTTCTATGTTTCAAATCAGCCTAAACAATATCATATAAGCTTTCTGTAAGTCTTCCACAATCACTCATATTATGAATTTACAAGGTAAATACATACAACAGTTGGTCCAAGATCAATTGTCTATGATGTACCCAAACAACGAAGAAAGTTGCAATGGGGCAGCCAGCCTAATGAAGTTGCTTTAGTGTAACACTTTAATTACAAGTTCCAGTTACATAAATATACCAGTACTTAGATGGGTGCAATGCAATTTTCTGATAAACATCACCTAACACAGCCACAATTCTTTTGCTAATAGCAATAAAAGACCCGATTTCTCCCTTCCTATAGATCTACTCACTGATGTAAATATTCTTAGCCTTAACTATCTTATGACTTGCTGAAATTTGTAAAACAACTTAAAACCAAGTCAAACATATGAAGATGATAAAACAGTATCACAGGCATATCTCATTCCAAGAGGCTCATCAGTGATGACTATAAAAGATGTATGATGATAATGGTGCAGTTCTAACACTGTGCAATCCCCTTTCTAGGGACTAGGGCAGTGTCCATGTACAAAGGACTTGTTTCTGGAGCATAGAACACTTCAAGACCAGATACCTTTCCTGACATCACCAATGGCCTTCCCAGGATTTGAGCCCTGACCCTCTTGACCTGAAGACAAGGAAAGTTTCCACTAGACCACAATAACCCAGTGATAAACAGCTCTATATGAAATTTGATGAACTCTTATCAGTCTGTTTAGGTGCAAAGAATAATTTTTGGAATCAGTAGGTCAATTTGTCATAGATTAATAAAAGTGCATAGAAATTCATCTCTGCTTATCAGTCACGATACTGCTGTTGGAGCTTATTTTCAACTTACAGATTTATATGAATATATATAAAACTGCATGAAATAGTGAATTCATTTTGTACTTTGAAGCCTGGTTTCTGAAGGATTGTACTCTGAGAAGTGTCAGACAAAAAAGGTATTAAATGCAAAATTAATTCACTATTTTGTGCAGTTTTATTATTCTGTACCATCAACAAGCTTTATAAATATATATATAACTAATTGAACATGAAGTACTTGAGGTGCTGGCCTAGATCAAACCCAGGATCTCCCATACCAAAAACGAAGACTATACCATTGCACTTAATAGGGCGATAGTAAAGCCGATAATCCAGGCAGTCGTTCCTGAATTCTTGCAGTAGTGCAATACTAAAGTCTTTGTTTTCAGTGTAGGAGATCCTGGGTTCTATCTGGGCCAGCGCCTCAAGCACCTCATGTTTATTGAGTTCTGTACTATGTAGTCATGAACTATGCCTGTGTGTCTGCCTGAGCACTTACATGAATGAAATGGCTCTGATGAAGCTAACAGTCAAATAAAAAATAAGGTTGCTGCTGGTGGTGAGAATTCAGGATCGTCTACCTAGATTGTTGACTTTACTATTGCACTATTTAGTGTGATGGTAAAGTCTTCGTTTTTGGTGTGAAAGATCCTGGATTTCATTTGGGCCAGTGCCTCAAGCACTTCATGTTTAATGAGTTCCGTACGATGTAGTTCATGACTGCTTGTGTGTCTGCCTGAGTACTTATATAAATGAAATGGTACTAAAGAAGCTAACAATGAAACAAAAAATAAGGTTGCTGGTGGTGGTGAGAAGAGATTTACATCCATTGATCCTATGATAAGAATATAGTTTTCTACCTGCCACAGTTTCCAATGTGTTTTTGTATTGCACACTACACACAAGCACATATTAATATATATACACACTTTGACACAAGAATAATTTAAACTTGGGAGCCACAATATCCTTGGGATTTTGAATTTTAATAGATTTTTCAAAAGGTATATACACAACATTGAATTGGTATCAAATAGATATGGGAATAAAGACTGCAACTTTTTTGTTTCCAGGAATTGTAAGAGAAAGAAAGTACAGAATCCATTACAATAATAGCCGATACAAAACGTCATTATCTACAAGTTTTGGTAAAATAATTATTGCAGAAGATCGTGTTCCATCTGCAATTTTCAAGTCACCTACGCCTTGATATACCTATAGTTGTAAAAAATTGTTTTAACACATCACAGCCAACAGAATGGATGGAGATCAACTGTCAACATAAAGCTTTGATGTATGTTCGATTGCAGAAGACATTGCCAAAACTTATCTGTTTAGTCAGATATACTGTGCCACTAGAGCTTTGCACTTACACATAAAAAATAAAACGAAAGAGTTTAGGAACATTTAGAAGAGCAAGATTTCTGTGTTTTGAAACTGAAGTACCAAACATGTCACTTGAAGGGCTTTGTAAATGTTGTTGCACGGCCGTTAATACAGCAGTTTTATGCCTAAGAACTGTAAAAGCTTTCTCTCTTTTCGGCTGTGTTATTTTATCTAAATATGCAAAGGTGTAAGCGTGCATGTTGCCATACGTATATATGTGAAAAACATAACTAATTGCAAATATCTTGGCAATTGCCAAAGCAACTTTTTTTAGGTACATGTTGGCCATCACCCAACGTACACATCCCCGAAGACACAGCGCAAAATCTAGAGAACTATTTCAGATGCAGACTGCTCTTTTATTTTGTCGACAATCAATCTCTTACCGCCTTTAGGCAGTAGATGTCACTGTTACTTGGTGACAAGCCACACCGATTCATGCGAACTCGGCAGGAATCGGATCTGCATCTCTAGGCAGTTGTAAACACAGCAAATAACGTGCAGAGGAAGAGGGAGGTAGTAAGCATCATTATCGATAGCCAGGGTTAGATGCTTCGTCATTTCACCTTACCATCAAATCATCGGAAGTGAATAATACCCGATAATGACGCAGAAGTAAGCCACTGCCAGTTGCGTTTAGCTGGACAACTGCAGTCTGTTCACACCACCAAGTGGTGCAGGAAGACACGTGGCTGCTACCCTGCAAACCGGGCGCCTACACCGCAAGACGAAATTGTTGAATCAGAAGTCAAATTGTTCCTTTACTATCACCTAACTGTCTAGTAGCGCTGTAAACTTACCGTGTCATGATCTCTTCGACTGGTGGTGAACTGGTTGAAAATTAGAATTTTACGCTAAAGCTGAGAGCCTCAGGATCACAAATACTATCGTGTCATTTTCCAGTTTTAGGCACAAGATAGAACTGTGATATCAACGAGCGAAACGTAGCGGAAAGTTAGCAGTCATCATGGGTCAGATTTTACCAGTATCATGTCTCTGATATTTCTACTTGTCATATGTGGATAACGAACTACAGAAAACCCAAACGTCGCTACGAACATCGACGACTGCAGCAAGCTGTTATCCGGTTTGATTAAAGTCTAAAGCGGGTAGTGCCTTCTGAAGCTCAGTCGTGACATAATAATACAAAGCAAGTTCCCCTGCTGAAAATGAAGAGCATCCCGGTATCACAGTAGTAAACTTACTTCGTCATTTTTCGATGATTTTTTCCCGTCATTCTGCCATCTCGTCATCACGACAGATCGCTAGTTCTCGAATGTTTGTTGTTGTGATGAAGAACTTCCATATAAGGAGTTGGCTTTTTCAACAAGTCAGCCGTCAATTATGGAGCTCTTTTGTTGTCTGCCCTATATCACATGATCAACTGGAACACTCATTGGTCAACGTGTCATGGACTTTTACGAGAGAAAAATACTGCAGGGGGCTTAGTGACACGAATATCGGATCTTGTTCGAAACACAACGAAGTTATTCAAACGGAACACTTTGATATCATTAAGGAGACAGCATTTCGCATGGCTGAAGTTTCCTAGCAGCTCACTGCGAAGGAAATTGCTAAACAATGCTTGTCCTTGTTACGTAAAAGAGCACAAGATATGGTACGTGAGCTATTTTCTATTCACCAATCCATTTACGAGATCCTTAACGAAGTAGAAATTTCATGTAAACTGAAATATTTAAATCTGACAATCATAGTCCACTTCTCTGCTTCTTTTTTGTTAATTCCCATTGCTTTGGCAAGAGTCTAAGAATAATTTGAATTTCGTGATGACTGGGTCGACACTGCGATGACACTCCTGGCATCAGATCCAGGCTGGGCATGGCTAGTGCAGCACTAAGCAGAATGCCACCTCTATGGAAAAACACAAGTACCGAATTAAAGCTCAAAGTCATACGTTCTTACATTTTCCCGATTGCCACATATGCCGCACATTCATGGACACTCAAGAAGGAGGACAGAAGAAGAATAAATGCATTCGAAATGAAATGTTATCGGAGAAAACTAAAGATCTCATGGCGAGAAAGAAGAACAAACGACTCCATACCAAGACAGCTCAATATAGAACAGTTACGGCTAGTCGATTTCGTGCTTCGGCAAAAGTTAAAGTTCTTTGGTCACCTACAGCGACATCATTCTCTAAAAAATTAAATCATGAATGGAATGGTCCCCGGAAGAAGACTTCAAGGAAGGCCAAGAAGATGATGGAGTCGGGACACCACATCAAGCCTGAATGCATCCTATATCGGAGCAAGGCGACTGGCTGAAGATCGCAACCAGTTTTGACGAGCCATGGCGGAGGCGACGACCATCAATGATGGTTAGGCAACGACTACTACGACGACGACGACGACCATGTCGCATGACGCAGAGAAACTGTTCTCCAAATACGTTAGACCTGGATATCGATGTCAACCGGTAGATAAATGGGAGCTAATGTGGGGACTAGAGAAAATTATGGTATGTTAGCATTAGATTGGCAAGATGGAACTGACTAAGCATATGCTCCATTGATCTTTGGGTCACTTTGTTGACACGATTCCTTCTGAATCTCAATATGTCGGAGATGACAGATTGTAATTGATATGATCCTGGTTTCATGTTTATTCTGGCCTAATATGCTTGAGGAATAACGTGATAAATCTGACAAAAGCCTTTTCAAAGGTGAATCTTCGGATTCCAAGCAAGTACGGATGTCCTTGAAAGACAGCCCCACGAAGGCACGACTGCCAAGGTTACTGTTGGAGGTGTCCAGTCAGAGACATTTGCTCTTCTATCCTCTGTCAAACAGTATTATATTATGGGGACAATCTTGTTCATAACCTAAATTCTTACCGTAGCACATCTATTAAGATGGCAGTTTGACGCAAACTATCTTTAATCTTCATAGGCTACATTTAATATCAAAAATCTCAAAGGCAATCACAATACATTTAGAAGTGAAATTTCAAGCAAATGAAATGACAGTTACTGATAAAAATTAAAAAAGCTGCTAGAACAGCATTATACTTATGAGGGGTGGGACATGAAACAGAAATACGCTGGCAAAAAGGAAGCAAGATCGTGCACTATATATATACGTTCCGTAGAGCCTAAAGAAAGTCGCCCCATGAATAACTAGAGATTAAAACGGTATTTTCAGTAGCAAATTGAGAGGTGGATATGTAAGTAAATCCCCTTATAAGGTCTATAGAGACATAGAGGCATTAGTATATGTCTGTAGATTGACTCAATATGAATTGAAAAATCGTGAATTAATAGAATTAAGTGGGATTGGTAAAGAAATTTAACGCCATGTATTCATGTTTTCATTGAACAGAGCATTATATTAAAACTCTTTATAATCAAACTATAGAAAGAGATAAAAAGTCTTGGGATTATGCAAGTGACCATCCTTACCCCTATAAAGCAGATCTTTCGTGTCGTAAAGAGAATGCTAAAAATATCGTAACTTCCTGAACTGTTCCTTGATGTCAAGAGTTCTACTCAATGATGATCGTACTCCAAACTGACACGTTACCAATGGTATAATGTGTACTAGTCACTGACCTGTCTACTCGGTTGATTACTAATAATAACAGATATCTCTGTGGCATAGATTTTTACCCACTACAATCACTATGAGGTCCCGTGAAATATTATTCACTTTTCAAGTTTTAAAATAACATATCAAGCAGATGTAATAGTTTCAAGGTAATCTAGATATCTTGATTAGAATCGTTCACATGCAAATGATTACGGATAAATTGTTTAATTAGAATAATTTTTCAATTTCATTTTCATTTTTGACATATTTTTCTAAACGTTTGTTAGTGATACAGAACACAAAACTGCAAACAATTTCCCTTGAACAGATCAGGACTGCGCAGTGAATCGAACTTTTTATGAGGTTCACCTTGTGTATTTTGGGGCAGAAAGAGGTCCAAGAAATGCATTGGCCAGAAAGTGTAGGTTTCGTATACACACTGGTCACGAATTTAGTGCCGTCCTTCTTCACTAAAACGGCGAAGACTTGCTTACCTCCTTTACAGGTGTACATTGAAATTTAATGTCTGGTGTACTTTGTTGAGGTTTGTCTCACCGCACAATCATGATCTATTCCAGGGAAAATTTAAAACTATAAATTGATACATTAAAGCAGACTTTTCTTTCTAAAGCTTATCCTAAAGATGTCGTCAACTCGACCATCAAGGCAAAATTATTGTTGTTTTCCAGTGTAAAATTTTTTGCACCAAGGAAATGCCCCGTGTACTTAAAACTGCCCCGGCTTGGTAACGTTTCACTTCGATTTGTTAATCAGATCTAAAAGAGCGTAGAGAAGTGTTTCGGCGCTGTTACCCCACGCGTAATTTACACCAGAAAGAAAGGGTTCTCAACTAACCACAAAAACCGTATACTCAAATTTTAGTATCGTTGTCTACTCATTTTCTTGCCAGTGTGAGGCTGGCTATGTCAGACGCACGACTTTCAGACTAAATGATAGAATCAAGCACTATGTTCCGTCCTGTATTCGCCAACAATAAGCTCCTACAAGGAAACAACCACCTCGGGTTTCTAAAACAAAAAGTGCTTTTAAGCAATGTCACTGTCATAGGGAAGCACTTGCTAGAAAACTCAGACTGTGCAAAACTGTATACGGATGACCGCTTCCGCATAATAGGTAAAGCTAGGTCTGCTTTTCACCTAGCCGTTCTCGAACTCGTCCACACCAAAGCAAGAGAACCGTTGCTTTGCAGAGAAAAAAGAATTTGCCTTTTTATTGGGCCTTTTCAGTTAACCGTTCAGTTCCACAGACACTGATTGGTCAAAAGAACACCAATCTAACAGTCAGAGTTTTACCGGCTATTTTCAAAACACACTCGGGCATAAGTTTCATTGCTGTCTTGTCAATTCCAATTCTGACGATTTTGTACTCTGAGGAGTGTCAGACGAAAATAAGCTTTTCAGTACTAAAACGTTTTTGCTATTTCGTACGTATTTTTCTACTCTTCGAAAAATAAAGTGTCATAGATAAAAATCGTTCTATGGATGGTGAAATAATCGCGTTAGACGGGATTCGAGCGCTCAATCTCTGGCATGTGAGTCCGATTTCTTAAGCACTAGACCACGGCGGCTCACTTTAAGTTTATTCAATTCTCATATGCTGTGTCACATGTATGCTTTTGTCATGTGAATTCATGGACGTTGATCCTTTTTTGCTAGCTTTAGCTTGAAACCTTTTATAAAGTAGATGTCGCTTTTTCAGTGCAAGTTGGATGTGGTATATCCTTGATATAGACATACTCCTATAAAGTACATACAAATGTCGAAACGAAGGATTGCACTGAATCAAGCAGTTAATGGTCAGATGAAAATCTCAGTTGACTGTCAAACAGCCATTGATGATAGCGAGAAGATCAACCAGGACATCGCCGCTGGATAAATTCTTTTATTGTCGTTAACTTTGTCGTTAACTCTATCCATGCCTGTGGATTGTGAACTATCATGGATACCTTACCTTCCCGATTCGGGTAAACTCGACATCCTTGCTTTCTATGAAATGTTCTGTATAAAAGTTCTGCTTTGCCTAAAAAACTGTTGGAGTTACTTTTTTACTGGTATTCCAAATAGCAGGAGTTCATTTGTCACCTATCCATCATCCTTGGACCGGAGATCATCTGCATGCACATGCTTGAGCGTGCTTACTGCCTTGCCAAAATGTAGCCCGTCGTTTGGTCTGGTATTGCTTATTTATTTTATTTAGTGAACACTAATATCTACAGTCTGTTCTCCAATCCTCAACCCAAGAGAGAGTGCATGGGCGTTTGTTATCACCACATCTAATTATAGATAAACGCTCTTTGTTAGGAGATGCAATGCTGGAGGCGAGCTGTAGTCATGCTACTCCTAGCAGACTACCAGTCAACTGTGACGCTCAAGGCTACGCTGCCTGTAGAAGGCTACTTTGTAGTCTCATCTGTCATATTGTAAGAAGTTTTAGAAATGAGCAATAATTTACTTTCATTGTTCCATCTATTTCTATAGATGCGTTTCTTGCAGGACTTGGACGCTCCATACGCCGGTAGTAAGCTATAATATCGTTTAAGGTCACCGTGATTCTTTGATCTCATAGACATTGTCCTAATGTCTTTAACCGAAGATAAATCTTTCAACAGTGGGAAGGGACTATTAACTGTACGTAGGATTAGCTTACTCTCACAGAAAAAGGCGACTTATTTCACCTTAGGCTCGTAACCAATCAATGAGTGAATGACAATGCAAGGAGGGGCTGTGGTAGTCCACTGATTTGCTTTCCTTTATGGAAACCTCTGCTAGTAGATAAGAGCTGAGAGACCTTGCCTTGAGCGACAAGATATAAATTATCTTGGGGTGATTATGTCTTTTAAAGTATCTAACTTTCCTACTTTTTGCGTGGTTTGGCATCAAAGCATAGGAGCCCCATTCATTTTAGTGGAACCTACAAGGCAAAATAATTTCTTTGCCATTCAGGATTAAATCCAAAATTAAACCCTGGGTGTGGTTTTCGTCGGCATATGTGAAGTGGATCCTTAAGGATAGGTACGGTGCTTCCCATATAAATACAAGAGACATAAATGGCACTTTCTGAGCACTTGGAGCAATGATTTGGGGATAAGCATCATATTAATGTTCATTCTTGGCTGAGCCTTGCAGGGACAAATAGTCAAAGGGATACTTGGAAGTAGTGCTATATATATCAATACTACTGCTGATAGAAAACTGCATTTCTTGTAGTTTCAATAAAGTCTTAAAATCAGGGTGATGCAACTAAATTCTTTGTTTCAGCTAATTTCAAAATAAGAAGACGTATATCATAAGCACAGTTCAATAATCTGCTGTTACCAGTCATTTTCGTCATGAGGACGCGCTCTTGGCATCCTATTTACCTCTTCATTATTTTGAAAACAGGGCAATCAAATAATTGTGGAGATGATTCATATCTATTACAGCCCATGGGAAGAAGGAAAGGGCAGTAGCGGGGTTTTATCCAGTTCTCTAATTTATAGAGTTTTATTGGATACAGTT
>JAAAKL020014191.1:0-12063 GCA_010016065.2 Carybdea cf. marsupialis auct. non (Linnaeus, 1758) | reverse complement strand
AGGGTGAGGGTAGGGTGAGGGTAGGGTGAGGGTAGGGTGAGGGTAGGGTGAGGGTAGGGTGAGGGTAGGGTGAGGGTCAGAGTTACAGACCTAGCAGAGGCTAAAGGCAATGTTCCAATTTCAGGTGTTGACTTATGGTACTAAAGAGTTGCCTAATGATACGAAGAATTGTCTGATGGTACATATAGTTGACTTATGGTACTCAGTGAATTAGAGTGAAAGTGGCTGAAGAGACCACAGTCACTTGTACCCTTCACGTGTTCTTCAAACATGTTCAGCGTGACGCATGTGGTACAAGGCTGGGCTATCCAAACACAGGTACAATCCATCCGATGGGCTTCTTGAGTTGCCGTCTCCCCAATTTCCCTCACATGGACTGGGTGGGCCCCGCGCCTATGGTAAAGAGAGGTAATATATATTAGTAAACTGTGTAAACGTAAGAGAATAAGCATCAAGAAACAAAAAAAAAGAAAGACAACAGAGCAATTAGGCTTCAGTAAACACATAAACGCAGTCTAGAAAGTAATGCCTCATAATTGTACAGTGCATTCTCTATATCCACATCACCTAACTGAAACACCTCTACATTTTGACGATATTTCGTGGCACAGTGGAGATGAGTTAATACATCTTGACTAACTTCCACTAATTCAAACCATAATCTTTCAAACCTTGCCGTATTTTGAATGATTTCTTCCTTCCTCTTGAATATTTTCTCTCCTTAATTCAACATTTTACTTTGCTAGTTTTCCATTAAACAAAAGTTATTGAATCCCTGAGATTTCACTGTATAGGTTTGCAGTACGTATCATATTCTATTTTGTTGGCTGAAACAGTTATCGATAGTTTCCTGTAAATAAGCAAACCCTGTTTTTATCATTTCGTCATAATAGGAAAAGGACAAAATAGACTTTTAGTTGTCTTAAATATTCTTTTTACCAACTTTCACTTGCATGATAATAGGACTGTTAAAGTGAAAACACAATGTCTCTTCGCCTGTCTGGGACTAAGAATATATTACAGTTCGTCTTTAGCAGCAAACACAAAATAGAAAAAATTACAGATCGGTCTTTGATATCTCGAAACGTCCCTTGAGGGGGACAAATGCACTCTTTCGTGAGCTACTGTCTTTGATCTTTCAATTTTGCAGATTTTAACAGAGTTTTACAGACATGTATGTGTTTCTCTGTAGCAAAAGTCGTACTCCGCAATTTTAGATTAGAAAAGCTCGGCAACTCCCATCCAGCCCCACCTCCACCCACATACATAGATGATCCATCACCACACTTACCGCCATCATTTTTCCAAATCGTTTTATCAAATACGGGAGTTCCGAATGAGATGGGTCCTTTTCAAGGTCAGGATTCGACTTGCATATGTTGGGCGATCCCTACCGTTGTCCTAACAAGCGATCATTTAAGAACCACAAAATTTCCAAGAAGGATCGAGACATAAACATGCAGTCGTGTATACAAATTTAATATCCTGGTCTGAGAAGGACATAGCCTAATTCAAAAGACGCTAGAAGACTCCTTCAGGAATATTTTATCAGATTGTTAGTAGCATGGCGGTCGATTCTCGTTAAAAGGTCGACGCAGAGATTCTATACGATGCCACTCCATCGGAATGTTTTGGAAATAAATGCCTCCTGCTTTGCACCTACAATCTTTTCATAGCCAAAATATCATGATGATTCAAGACATTCAAGAAGTGTGCACACGCTTTATAAAGTCCTTCACCAAAAACGTATATCCAAAATGCTACTTGTTTCGAGGCCGACATATAATGATCCATTGTGGAGAAAATATATGGAGAAAATAAAGTAATAAATAAAGACGAATAATTTTGTAAACTTGACTGAATATTGCAAACATAATATCTAAATATAGTTAGTAGGTGCGACAAAAATAAGTGAGTATAAAACGCCTATGTCAGAATACATAGTTAAGTGTTCATCGTTTGTTAAAGAATGTACGAAGATTGTTCCTCAACAACTTGTAGAATCAGTAGAGTTGAAAATGGAAGAAGATAGCAATATATTCAAAGGTACACAAAGAACGAACCTAATTAAAGTCGGCTAGTTCAAAGCAGATGACGCTGCTATACCTCGTTGCCGAAAAGATTACAGGCAATTGATTTTATCCTACAAACACCTACCTATTCACACCCATAGTTATTGGTGCTAAAGCATACAACGAGGTAAGCATACCTGAACTACTAACGTTAAAAGTATTTAAATAAACGTGATTTTTAATAGGATTTGGGTTAATCTAGCAAATAGACAAGTAAACAGTCATATGCGTACAGGACGTGGCACTGTGGGCCCTAAAATTACTAGAGATTATAAATTCGGGCAAAAATTCCCGATCGCTCATAAATAGACCGAAATGGATAAATACCGGCAGAAAAATTTTTTGCCCACTTAATTGAAGTAGTCTAGTACGCCTCAGAAAAGAGCTACATAATGTGGCAAATGTGTTGAAAAAGACGTCAGGAATTCTTGTCGCCGATATTGCATCATGACGATAGCAATAGTTGCTATGGCACCTCAAAGATAAATATCTCATCTGTAATATTAATCGTCCAATTAGTATCACTATAAATTGCTGTTTTACACCAATTTTTGAATAGAAACAAAAAATTCTACAGCAAAGTGGGGGGGGGGGGATAGCGCCTTTGCTTCATGTGGATGTCTACGGGGGATGGCTCGGGGGTAATGCGTCGGGTAAAGAAACAAAAAAAAATATGCTATTTTGACGTTTCTCCTAGTCCAGTCGGTAGAGCAAGCGCCGCAAAGAAGTTGGTCAAGGATTCAAATCCCTGTGATAACATATTTACTATATCTCTATTATCTTTTCCAAAACTGATTATTTTGAACCCTCTTTCTCAATGGGGTTGCCGGAGCTTTAGGCCTCCAAAGCAGGGTAAAAAATATTGGAGGGGAATTAAAATCTTCTCTGCTAGCACAAAAGGGATGGAACGATAGAATCACATCGTCCTTAGTGACAAATTTACGATAGTGAAAAAGTGATTGATCATCATATGTGATGAGATATTATACTTTTGATGTTTTTTATGGCTTTCTCTACTAATACGTTACACGAACTATAGGTTGTATTTGCAATGTTCTTCGATGAAAGGGCGATAAACGGATACCCTGTGACTAAGAGTTCACCATCATCATCTTTGCAAATCCAATTTTGAGTCAGCCCTCCTCCTCCTCCTTCCGCAATAACATGGCCTGTCGGCTTACTCAGATAGTTTAATGATGGCTAGTGATTTTTGCGTATGGAAGCGACCAAAGTGTGCTACTTCTATAAGCAACAACCTCCTCCTGTGTAAGAATACATAATCGAACCGCACTAAATGCTTAACAGCGAACACTTGCTGCTAAAGAGCAGGGTGTCCTTTGAATACTTCGATATCTCAGTAGCGGATTCAATTTGTTAACAAACCAGCCTTTGATGATCTGGAGATAACAATTAAAGGTTGTTTTATCGACTTAAACATTTGATAGTTTCATGGTTAGATGAGGCGAATAAAGGCAACTGCACATTGTAGAGATAGCAGTCAAGCTGACTGAAGACGTTATTGCTTACAAATCTGAACGTTAATGGATGCTTTAGCAGGCTGATTTCATGGAGACGACATTGTAGCGTTCATAGATCGTCAACTTTTCGTCTCTAAATTAAGGCTATCAAGAAGTAATTATAACTTCATTACTTTAAATTCTAGATTCATTGATTGAGATAGTGCAGCCTATACATCATTGTTGGTGATTTCACGTCCCAGAAAAATCATGCTAGTAAATTGAAAAATAGGAAACCTTACTTCCTAATCTAGGGTTTGCGGGAGGAACCTCCCAAGAAATGAAAAAATGTGGTAAACAAGTTTCCAATTCATTTTAATCATCAGATCCCAGTACGTCCTACTCTACATTAACACATTATTGTGCAAGGAAAAGCTTAATAATCTTTCCTTCCTGCGAGATCCTCCATCGATGTACTGTGCCATCATGGAGGCGTGCAAATGTATTTCCGCACTAACCCGGCGAACTCTTTCTTTGGTTGTGTTGCCCGCTTTGCACATTACCGTTGCTAATGATCTGAAGATGATCTCAGTTATAACTCTCAGAGACACACACTTGTAGTGACACGTCGGGGTTACCAATTGTAATGACTGAATGTAGACATCGGTGTTGTAAAATCCCGAAGGTGAAAAATCGTGGGACCACGGGGAATCGAACCCACGGTCTCCGCGTTGCGCAACACGACGCTTTTCCACTAAGCTACGGTCCCTTACCAACGAGAGAGAGAAATTTGGGATGTTTATTGTTTGGATATTGCGTCACTACATACTAAAGCGTAGAAAAGCAAATATCAATGAGAAATTTCTGATAGACCTTGCAGATAAAAATCTGACTTTTGTAGCTGCATAATTTGTATATGACTCGAGTCAATAACGGAATATCGTGTGTTTATCCGATCCAAGTAGACATAGATCTAAACAAGTAAAATATATTCATAAAATCAGATTATCAATCTTAAATTGAAAAGGTACACTCGGGTTTATTTGGACAAGAGTTATTTTACAAGGACAACAGCCTGTGATTAAAATTTAAATGCCAGCCGAAAACAAAAAATATCTAGTGTCTCGATCTGGCGTTGCTCATCATTGTTATAAAATCTCTGATGCAAGCCAAGAACAAAATTTGCTTTCCTTCTCTAGACGTCTTAAAAACATCAAGATGAGAGGCATTCAACATACAAAGTATCTGATAGCTTCATTCACACATATAATAGCTCTGGATTTTAAGAGTTGTATATACTAAAATTTTAAGGTGTACATGAATGTACAATATACATACTGATTTATTCTCACGATTGCATGCAAATAAGTTTAGATTGACACTAGAGCAAAAAAAAGTATGTCACCAAGAGGACAAAAACACTATATACAAATAAAAGTATCGGTCAAATGGTATCGGCTTTTTGAAAAGATTGACAACATGTCTGCCTGAAAACCAGTAAAACTTTCAGAAGAGTCAGCCTTGCATTAAATTTTCTGGTCCTCTCATAGTAAAAGGATGCAATTTGATATCAGGCATTGCAGATCAACGGACTATCCTTATTAAAACTGCACGAAATAGCGAATTCATTTTGTACTAAAAAGCTTTTTTCGTCTGGCACTTTTTGCTTTGATGTGAATGGAAAAGAAAACCTTTACTTTGTAGACAAAAAGAATTTGTCCTCTCATTGGGCCTTTTCGGTTAACCATTCAACTCCACGGACACTGATTGGTCAAAACAACACCAATCTGTCAGTAAGAATTCTGATTGGCTACCTTGTAAAACACAGTTGGGCAAATAATTTCGTTGATTCCCTTTCGGTTATTTTCTGACGAATTGTACTCTGAGGAGTGTCAGACGGAAAATGCTTTTTAGTACAAAATGAATTCGCTATTTCGTGCAATTTTATTATTCTGTACCATCAACAAACTTTTCGACTATCCTTATTATAATTCATGGACGTGTGTAAGTGTGTGTGATCAATGACTCCTCCTAAACGGCTTTGCCGATTTTGCTGAAACTTTTGTTATCTATGGATAGGCGCTCTAGAAGTGCTATTTAGCTTTGGAATACCTTGGGGTTTTTTTTATTATCTTTCGATTTTTGTTTTTTCTACCGAATTTACACTGTAAAAGATTATCCATTTTATAACTTAATTCCTGGTATTGTGTATTCACTTTTCTTTCCACATTATTCATAATTGATTAAATCATTAATATACAGTTACGCTTACATTCAACTATAACAGATAATTTTGACAATACAACTTATAAAGGCTTTTAAAAATAGAAAAAGAAGCATTAAAAAATCTTCTCGACGGACGTACCTTGGGCGGCCAATACACTAGTATAAATAATTTAATAACTGATTTTAATCATTGTGACATCTCCTATCTCCACGTATTATAACGATATCTCCTGGTTGTGAAGTAAATTCAGAAAGCGATAAATACTGAAAAACAAGCAAAGCATTACTATTTATCCACGCTCATATAGGAATGGAGCTTACATTAGGAAATAGGGAAAACACAAGTACATCTGAAACCAACCTCACCAAGATTGGTATTATTAACTCCAGTATAATGGTTTGATCGTAAAGTCTGTCGGAGGTCCCCCTGGGTTATCTGCCACTTTAATATTCATATGAATTTCTCCCGACAATTATTTTCTCATTAACAGACGTGAGAATATCTCATTCCATTTCTGGATACGTGGATTTCTTATCATACATTTAGTAAGATCAATCTGAATTGAAAACGGAAAAGTGTGATCTGATTTTATACGAAGCTATTGAATAGTGACAACAGAAGTTATTGGTCATTGATAATCTCTGGTGCAAGAGATAAAGATACCAGTGAAACCCGTGTATGCCAGGAATAGACTTCATGATCAGGTAGCGAAAGAAAAAGCCAGTCACCAGTTGCAATATCAGTTGTGAAGAAAATTCCGAACAGAATAGGCTTGACATAACCACAAGTTTAGGAACATTTTAAATTTTAGAAATGGGGAGGGTGTAGTTTTTCTTCCCGAGCAAACGGGAAGGTATAAATTGTTGTTCTAGTTTAGGTTTAGAATTATAGATTAAAGAACGAGTAACTGATTCAGACTACAACATACGACTTTCTGCAGCTAATTTAAGAAAAATAAACATTTACTATTCACATTTTCTTAGTGGATACGTTATGGATTTTCATACACTGTTTACTCGACTGATAGCATTTTATCGGATAGGGAGGCTGACGCTCACTATTGCCCTACACCTATGAAATTAACGGATACAGTACGCAATGACAGGGTAACTATTGCTTGAAATATTTATTCTTATTCGAGTGGTCCCAGTGTGAGCGTTTCCCCTTCCCTCCGTGATTGATCAGCATTTACATTGATATGTTTTTCTTCATGAATATTTTAGAAGGAAGAAAGAGTCCTATTCCAATTTCGACATTCAAAGATCAGAATATTTTCTTGTTTACAATCAAAGTGGAAGAATTACATACAATAAATTGAACCTGTTTCTTTCAAAAAAGATAAAATTAACAAGACATAATGTATTTCTTATGACGGAGATAAGCGATTAGGGACTGTTCAAGGCACTAATGAGCAACAACAAGTAGTTTAGTATATTGTTTTATCTAGTATATGTTTTGAAGCTGTGCTAAATGTGTTATGAATTGAAGATAACCTTTCTAAATCGTTTGTTTTACGGCTCTATGAAAATAGGTCAGTATGTTAGGTTATTCGTTAAAAGGAATCGAATATTTTGTAGCTTTTAAATATATTGTTTACTAGAATGAAAGAATAGATGATTCCGAAATTAAAAGTTTGATTCTGTCGGAGAACATATTGTAAACAAGAGGAAAACATTATTGAACTGCGCAATGGTTAAAGTTTCTTTTGGCTACGTTCTTCTCACGTATTGCATAACAAATGGAAATGCGATTGATGCAAGAGATGGAAATCTAGGATTTATGTGGGCTTTACTAAAGAAGTGGAGGCTGGGAGGTTTCTCAAAGCGTACTTACAGTAGTCGAAATTACAGTACCTTAAAACAGTGACCGTAACGTAGACAAGACGAAAACGAAGAACAACAGCAAGAGCAAGAGCAAGAGCAAGAGCAGGAGCAGGAGCAGGAGCAAGAACAAAACCAAGACGAATGCGAAAATAAAGAGCAAGAGCAAAAACAAGAGCAAAACCAAGACGAAGGTGAATAGGAAGAGCAAGAGAAAAACTAAGACGAAGGCAAAGAGGAAGAGCAAGAGCAGAAACAAGAGAAAAACCAAGACGAAGGTGAAGGCGAAGAGGAAGAGGAAGAACAGGAGCAAAACCAAGACGAAGGCGAAGAGGAAGCGCAAGAGCAAAAACGAGAGCAAAACCAAGACGGAGGCAAAGAAGAATAGCAAAACTGCGGCTGTGTAGTACTGCACTATGGTTTCTCTTCTTCGTGTCTTTTAAATCTTCATATTCAAATCTTTTCCTGGTATACGTCTTGGACTAGATCTCTGGCAGAGAAGATGCCTATAAAAAATTGCGTCATGAGCATTTTAGGCCTTCCGAACAAGAGCATGTCTAAACATTTTTGCTGCAGTCCTTCTCATTTCCTCCTGCAGGTGGTTTTTGCTCCATAACCTTTGAGCTTTATTTAGTGTCTTTTAGTTTCTTCTTAATTAAGTTTCTTGTTGTAGAATTTAATCAACCGTTGCTATCCGCTGACCTTCGCAGGCCTTTCCCTTAAAAGATGGGTGCGTCCACACCAACAGATATATACCATCCAATTTTTTAATATGTTGGGGTTTTTAATACATTTGTCTATTGCAATGAGTTTACTCTTCCTTTCGTGTTGAATTGTCTACAGAACTTGCTGTTTACGATTCCGGCATCTCTACATGAAGCAAAATAAACTAACCCTTTTATCAATATTCATCACTGACAGCTGTGGGAGATCTAACAGATTTTAGAGGTCTATCACAAATTATTTGCATTCAATGGGCCAACATCAGATTATTTGAGGAAGTACGGCTTAATCGGCAAAGAAAAGATATTGCATTATCTCTTTATTAAGTGCACGCACTTAAATGCAAAAACGAATATTCTGAAATCTAACTTTTGGCAGTAATAATTAAACCAATAATCAGGCGCTTGCACTGATTTGAAAATTTAGCAAGGGGAGTCATTAAACAAATCATTCATGAGCCTAAATGAACATTGGCATTTGTTGAATAAAAACACTTTTGATCTATCTACATTATGTTATCGAAGACTGGTACCGGTACCCCGACCTGCGGTGGAGAAACGCTGCCCTAAAACATAACCCTGTGCCTATTATAGGATCATGAAAATAAGGCCCAGGCTCAAGAGGTATTTCTACTGATCTCTAAAAAGCCGAGTCGAGCATCTTCCGTCTTAAAATGAAGTGAGTCGCTGGACGGCATTTCAGTCCCCATCAAACAGTACTTATAAACAATGTTATGTAACATGGCGGACCTCCACACCAATGCAGGCCAGTAATGCAGCCCAGAACTCGTGACTACGATTTTTCGCTGTTTGAAACAACGAGACGCTCGATCCAGTCTTTTTTAGAGACCAGAGGTAATTTCTATGTGTCTGGTGAAGTACCCGTTATCTCTACTCTGTATGTGTACTTCAAAATAATATTGAGAAATAACCATTATTTGTAATAGATTATATGACTTTTAAAAGTATCAAAAACAAATTATTGCTCTCTTTTCTGACAAATTCCCTCTTTTTATTATATCAATATTTATGGGAATTTGTCCTAGCTCTTACAATAGAGTAGTGTTTCATCGTGGACAATTTCTGTTGCAGTACAATACTAAAATGAAACGAGCAAGTAAATAATAATGATTATAATCATCACATTGTCTGAAAGAATATATTTAGTTTAAGCCTATCTAAGGTTCCAGGGAGCTTGTAGGCTCGTGGCTTTCTATATTTCTCGTAAACGACTAGACCATTCCTTTACAAAAATCATTAGCCTTTTCTTAAATTATTTAAGGAGGAATTTCAAAATTGGCTTTTTGCTATTAAGGGTCTCTAACAGAAAACACAAACCACAAAACACGGGTATACTGCACTTAGCATAAAACTGGGTCTTTCTTTGTCAAAACTTATGAAATTACAAATACAACAGCTCTTTACAGAGGATTCTACGTCTGTTGTCTTTTAAACGTAATCTTATTTTGTTTTAGATGGTTAAAGCTATTCCAGTGATTGATGACTGGATAGTTTTAAGATAGACCTACTTCTCAACTTCCGATTATGCCGTCAATTCTAATTTTAAAAAGTTACCTATTTTTGGAAAAAATGCTAAAATAATTTACGATTCTATTAGGTTTTATATTTTAGTGACGAATATTCAAGTTATTAGCATGAATGTAGCTGCGATCTTATAAACAAGCCGGCCCCATTTCACGTTCTTTGACCCCACTTCACGTTCTTTGATCCCATTTCAAGTTCTTTGGCTCCTCCATTTCACTTTTTGGACCCCATTTCACCTTCTTTGACCCCATTTCACGTTTATTGAATTTCTGAAAAGCCCCGTATTGATTTGGTTTAACGGCTACATTCACAATGTCGTAAACCTCTTGACAGTTTTAGTTTTGTACACGTTTTTTGCCTATGGTCTATGCCCATGCTTTTCAGCCTTTCCTTTTCCAAGCGATGGGCCAACCTCGTGTAGCCTACATGGGTCTAGACTACGTTCCAACGTAAGATGCAATTGGATAACCAAAATACAGGATCCAGTTTTTATTTACAATAAATATTCATAATTCTGTTGACTTAGAGAGTGTACCACAAAAAAATCATATGTGAAACCTGATGTTAACGTCATGTAACAATCCTTTTATCTAGGGTTTGTGGTACCAAGGTAACAACGGATATCGTCTCACTCATTGAGGCGGTTTAGAAAATCAATTTGCAGGTGTAACACGGTAGTAAATGCGGTTTCAGACATACGGTTATCCACATGACAGTAGCTCATGTTGTGCCATTTTCTATAGTAGCAGGTGTGGTGCGTGCAACTAAAACCTAATATTTCGTTCGGAAGCATGTTTCGAATTTAATCTGTCCTTTCTATGGAATATTGAACCTCAGCCTGTCTATTAAATTCTTTATTTATGATGGCTTTGACTCCGGCACTTGACTCGTCGCACATTATGTGCATCATCGTTATCATCATCAAGTATATTCTGAAACTAGTTATTGAACTCATCTTGTAGATTCGTGATGTTTTCTAGGACCTTTTATATCATCATTGACAGGCTCCAACCTCCAGCTGAGTCAACCTTAACAAAATCCCCTTGGTCATTTTAATGTGGTGTTTTCCAAGCTTTCTTTAAAAACGATTTGACCATTTCAAGGATTTCTATGAACTTTCTTCTCTAGTAGTTACAGCTTTAACTTGTCCATCAGATATACCCGTTTTAAATAATCATTCCCTAGGTCTTGTTGGTGGTGCATTTCAATGAATCTTCTCATATTGGAGCGGATAGGGAAGAACCTCTTTACAGGATTTCCTGGTAAAAGCCAATAAACAGCAGTATAAAACCCAAACTTTTGTGAGTTTTATCTTTCTCTGAAGGATGCTATAAAAAATTTAGTACGGAATCTTGTTTTTATGATTTAACACCTGGATGATGGCATCCGAAACTCCCTTGAGAGTATGAGCAAGTCTCCTCGATGCCAAGACATGTATGATACAATTCATAGATAAACTAAGTCTTAATGAAATATAGTTCGATCGTCAGCTTAGAACCTGAAGAAAGAGTAAAAGTAATGATTATTAATAGGTGTGAATATGATTTGAAAAAAAAGTAATGTTGTACGATACAACCTAACTTTGAAAACTAGAAAAACCCCGTTAAATTAACTTTCTACAAGGAGAACAAATTGCAATTCTTTATAATAAGAGTGAGGAACGTTGAGATTGTTACAGAGATCAGCTCTTGTATTCTACAGCCTTTTAAAAGTTAATAAACTGAATATGTTACTTTGCATCCCAATTTTCTCTGCTATTTTCGCATATTCTAACGTAGTAATCTACATTGCATCTAATTTTAATCTGTTCTCCGTGTAAGCGATTTTACTGTTTATCACATTTTTCTTGTTTTCCTTCCACATCATTAATTTTCATGTAAAGTCGGAACAGGTTGTTATGGCTAGTTTTGACACTAAGTCCCTTTTTTACTAATGTAGCACTAAATAAAACTATTAGTTACATCATCGATAATGATTTTTGGTTTCCTTCCTTGTTCCAACATTTCAAAGGAGCAGATTTTCTTGACACTGTTACTTAAAAGAATCATTTCCTCTTAAATGAAAGCCTTAATCAATAAGAAAATGGTGATGATATGAGGTTCTACATCGATCTAATTTCCTTAAAATCGTCTTGGTAGATCTTAAACTTATATCATGAGGTGGAGAATTATCCCTCGGATATGCCTTTATCCTCTTTTACGCAGGTGGTACATTGATATT
>JAAAKL020014190.1:0-12063 GCA_010016065.2 Carybdea cf. marsupialis auct. non (Linnaeus, 1758) | reverse complement strand
TCCACCAGAAATATCTCGCCTCCAGTCAAGCCGCCAGTCGGGTCGTTTGGAAGGCCTGTTATTTAGTAAGCCATGATGTAACGTCTTTGAAACAACGCGTGCTTACATGCCTATTCAACATTTAAAAACGGGTCAAATTCCTTAAGTTACAAACTATGCCCTAAAATGTGAAAAGAGAATTGTATGCTAAGGGAAAAAAGGGAATTCTTCAAATCGTTAAGTTGTGATGCCTGCCTATTGATCTAATTGGAATTACCTTAGAAAAGTCTTGAGAAATCGTCTCAGGTGGGGAGGGTAATACCGCCAATAAAGGCGCATCCCCCCATTAACGAAGGTGCCAACGCCTCCAGGTTCACCCCGTATGACAGTCATCAAGGAAGTCTGTCATTGTACTAGGCCGTCTTAAGATTCCGTCCCGTACCCAAAATGATCAGAAGCCCGCAGTTAGACAGAAACAAAACCAAGAGAACTGTTTGTCGAAACCACATTGAGGTCGCTTGGTTTTAAGTGTATTAAATTTGTATGAATGACTCTTCTCTACGCAATGTGGGTTCAGTTTCAGCCCTGTTTATATGTTTAAATTTCCAATCCTCCATCCCTTGATGATTGCATTTGGTAAAGTGCTCAAATAAACCACTTTAAGGAACAACCTTCCCATCTCCAGGAGTATTTTTCAAAAACTAGCTTGTTGACAAAGAGTGGGTGTCGAGGGATCTTCACCATCTAATGGTACTATCTCTCCCTAAATATGAGCACTTGTCAGGCCTCGCTCCACGGGTCATCTTGAGTATGTATAAGTAGGCGTTTACTGCCTGAATGCACCTCGGATGGGACAAAATTTCTGAAAAGGAATCAAAGGGGCTGGCTTACAGAAGACGTTAATCAGTGGGTATCGGACAGTTATACGCATTACATATGTAAGTAAAACTCTTTTTATTGAAACTATCGCCGATAAGAAGAGACGTGGGACGTAAGGTGGTGCCCATTCAATTCAAATTATTTTCCTTCCGTAGATTCAGAGCTTGTGAAGTGTCAACCATTTCCCCTGCAATTGTTATTTATTTTATTTAACCCTTTTTATTGATTCTTATACCCGTAGTACTTTTTTAATTTTCGTATTTTCAATTGTTGAATCGTATGTCTTATTACCCTATCGTCTTAGCTTTCACTATTTTGACAGTGTGTATTACCTGTTTTTGTAGCCTACTTGTTGAAGGTTATTATAAAGAATTTTCTTGTTGTTCACATACGACAGTCAATTTTGGAGATCTTCTGACTACTTCTTTCGTGCCTTTAATTGCAGCAGTTTCTCATTCTATATTAACAGAAACGTGATCGACTTTTAGTTCTGTTTTATGTGCGTAATTATCAACAATTTACATGTCAACATCTAACATTTTAGTGTAATGGACTTTCCATTTTTGCTTTTTCGGTTTGAACAAGACGAATTGCATTTAGGACCTGCCACTTTCACAATAACTTGAAAACTAGATATTTCAGTTTAGCATAAAGTTTATGTACATCAAACGGACGAAGGCTGGTTTCCATTAGGAGCTTTTAGTCGCGCAGTAGCCTGTGTCCACTTATATCTCCGCGCACGCGCTTCTTATGACATCTTATTAAGTAATTAAATGTCTTCGCTGCGAGCACCAATCGTTGTTTTTATGGGGATTCTCAAGTGAATACTGACGTCATTTTAGTTGTTTAAACAATCACGATGTAGAAACAGGGAAGCATAATAATCAATAGTATCAAAGCAATAGCAAAACAAATTCCCTTTTCAGCCAAAGCATACATATTTTAAAGCCGAGGCAGATAATCGTCGTGGAGAAAGGAACTCAGCAAGATTAAAAGAGTTTTCTCTCTCTCCACTTGAGGTTTTGAGGTTTTTACTGTACTAGTCAGTATTACGTTAAGCAAGCATTAAAAATCCACTAAATAGAAATGTTTTTATGACAATATTTAAACAAATAACCGATCGTTTCTTTTGTTAGGTAAATTACGTCGAGTATGCAGATGAACTGGCAGCAGAGATTGGATGCCATCCAGATATATGGAAACTGCTGTGTGAAGACTTTCGTCTTGGTCTTTATTGTTTCTTTGGCCCTGTCTACCCGTACCAATATCGATTGCGAGGACCCGGAAAATGGGATGGCGCAAAACAGGCACTCTATGCAGGAGAAGGCAATGTTACATTCTCTACCAAGACAAGAGTTATACAGGGTACCGAGGGAGGCTGTCTAAGCTTATTGTTGGTATCTTTTTTCGTTTTGCTAATGTGCATCTTTGTCTTTTGTGGGCGTCAGGGTGTTTAAAATCGCTGGCGAAGATAGTGAGTGTGTTTTGTACACCAATGTATTGGTAGTCAGACGTTTTTAGAGTCTGACGTATCTATAGCCTATCGCACCTTTAATCGGAAGTACGATAGTCAGACATCTCAAATTCGCTCTGTCGACATAAATTTGGGTCTCGCAGCCTTATGGCTATTGCATGAAAAAGTCTCGGGTGTAAATTGTTCAACAGTATATTAAAACAGTCGTATACCCCTCAGTACATTAACCGTAATGAAGTAAATGCAATTAAATACAATAGCCGAATTTGGGATAGCTATACCCTGGGAAGGAATATCTCTTACATTTATCGTTTGAGATTCTGCTCAAGTCATTACTACGACGCAAAATTGCAAGAACTTGCTGCCAGACCTTTTAGTCAATGTTAAAGATGTTCTACTCACATATCTGTCGTTGCACCTGCGTTTGAATTCGTAAACTACTTCGTTTGACTTGTGGGTGCGTAGCTTATCTTCAAGTACGGGTCTGTGGAAAGGTGTGGATCCTAGCTATGAAGCACGAGCCGCCAGGCTTGATTATTTGCTGTTCATCCGCATATGATGGTTTTTGCCTATTGATGGCAAATGAGCGTATAGAGGCCATTTCTTAGCCCGATGATTTTGTATACACTCGAATGACTTAAGCTGATTTATGATTTAACTTACATTATTTTGGGGTGGATAGCAATTGTCTTTTGAAGTATTAGCTATTGTGTTAAATTTTGGGCTAATTGTTTGCAAATAGCAGATAGCTAGATCCTAGGTTCAAGAGTGGTAAGAAAATTGAACTTGCAGCGTAATGAAAAGGTCGAGCCCCGCTTTGTTTATAGACCAGTCAAAGTAGGCTTGCGGTATGGGGAGGTGTGAAACACTGGTTGGCCCTTGAAAACTGAAACATCCAGGAACCGTATTTTGCCGTCAGATTCCATTTCACAGGTAAAATGCAAAGCAAAACGAGCCTTATTTAAACAAGAGATTCCAAAACCTAGTCTCTTGATTTGAAAACTGGAAAGGTACAATACCCACACTGCACGTGAAACGACGGATCACTTAACAATGAACTAGTGAATTGAAGTGAGATTCACTGTTTTAATATCAGAGTGGCGTTCTGCTTCAGAAAGGCAATTAGTAAGCTAGTAACGTGGACATCTTAGCATGATCGTAGGTAAAAATGAAGGTCTTTTATGATGGTTCCAAGGGTCACGCATCGGGCTTTCGCATGTATAATACTACCTTAGGGTAGTCTACTGCTGCGTAAAAACCTTATGAAGAAATAGACGGAAAACAATCGAATGAATAGAGGCACAAACCGACCAGAAAAGTAAAAAAGTGTCTTAAGAGAAGAGAAGGCATCATTACTACATCAACTGAACCTACCAACTGTAAGTCAGCGACCGAAGTATAAAATTGTGATTCTGTTAATTACGAATCCGTTAGAAAAAACATTAACCCGGACATTTCATCTAACAATCGGTTCAGATTTTAGAGAAACCACTAAAAATATTCCCTCGTTTTCCCTGCATGGAAAACGTTTAAACTCGGTAATACCGATTAAAGCATACACTACGTCTATCTACGGAAATCAAAGTAGGCATATTGCAAGAACTATGAACCGCATTGTAACGTTTCGGCTATATCGCAGTAGCGTACGTTTGATCACAAGAGTCTCGACTGATGGATAGAGAATTCGCATCGTTAAACTTTCGTTTAATCCTTTATCTCATCGTTAAAACTACAAGAAACAATCATAAAAGAATGCCTAATATACTGAATACAAATAATGGCCGACTGCGAATATCTCTCGGTATGTCGAAATAGACTGATCTCTAGGGGGCAATGAATATACATAAGAACAAACAAACGTAATAATTAAACATCACTAACCTCCTTGCGTCCTCGTATACTAATAATACTTGTGGCCAACGTTTCGATTGTAAACTATGCTTTAAGCATAACGCAGGTACGTAGTACGATCCTTTTTCTGGACGTGTTCTAATGTACTTAGACCTATGACACTAGGGTACTAATATCTATGGTAAAAATTCGCAGTCATTTAACTGGTCTTTTCACGCAGTGACTTAGTGGCGAGTGACCACCATCGCAGGCGTAAGTCATAGCGGTACTTACTAATACAACGGAAACGATCGGCTATATAACGCATCTAAGGCTGCGCACGCATATAATTACGCTGACCGTAACACGCATCGAATCAAAATTTCACGAAGTGGTAAATTGTTAAGAGAAAGCTCAATAGGTTAGTAAACAGAATCTTGCAGTGCTTTCTCAGACATAATATTGGTAGTATTTAAATGGAGCTGCTCCTCTTGGCAATTTTTGTTAATGCTTCGAAATTTTTTTCTGTGACTCATCAATGTTTTCAGTTTTCAGGTCTTTTTCGCAAATTTTAGTATAAAAGCTTGGCTCGGATTGGAACTGCCTTTTTATGTAGAGGCTTTGTGTTTTAAGCAAACAAAACAAACACTGAACAGTTTCTTCTCTTATTTTTGGTACTGGTCAAATTAAGTTTTTCAGTATTGCCTAACACACTTCTATTCAAGCACTACTTACCTACACTTACCATTGATACTGCACGGAAGTCTACACTAAGTGATTGTCGGTGTAACACCGTCTTATGGCGTCGCTTCGTGAAATAGCTCTAAAGTTTTAAGCTTCTTTGAAATTTTAGTTCTGTAGCTCAACTTTTTCGGAGTGAAAAGGTTTGAAGTAAAAAGCTCTTAACTTATCACGACTACTGACTGGGGCGATGCAGTCGAGTTTAGTTCTCTCGCCTACAAGAATACCTTGAATTCTTGGAGCTAACTAACTCCAAACAAATTCGTGAGTCGAGTAACAGGTAGATATTGCATTTGCAAACAATTCACATTCTCTTAGAATGTTTATGAATCTGTACATGAATTATTTTGATGTTTTCTTTCCTTGTTGATGCTAAGATATGTATCCAAAGAACGGAATGATAAATAAAGTAAAAAAGCCGTATTCACCATGCGCAATCATCTATACTCCAATGTAATTCTTTGCTCCGGTTATTGTTTCCTTGACGATGGCAGAGTCGAAGTCTTAATACGACCTTCAATCATCAACAATTCATTTCTTTTATAAGACATGACTAAGAAAGAATTTGCTTTTATGTATTAAGTAAATCTGGTATTTGCTTAGAAGGAAACTTGCTTCCTCTGGAGTTGGAGTGATTCATAAACCTTAGCCTTGACAGAGTAGGTTAGGTACAGAAAATTCTGATCTTAAAAGTGATGAAAATTCCCATGAATACTAACAACACAAAAAAACAAGTGTTCCTATCGAGTGTTTTGCCTGTCCATATACTGGCGCCGCCCCAAATACTGATTCCGATCTAATTCGATTAGTTGTGCCTGAATGTCATGGATGGGTTTTGTTGGGGCCGGACTTTTGGGAGGAGAATCCCAACAAACTTCTAGATTAGCATCATCGCAATATGTATTACTAATACTTTTACTAGATCAAACGTCTAACAGGTAAATTTTGTTTATGGTGCCACTGAAGCGTCCATTTGGCGTGGAAAGCCGTCATTGACAGTTAACAATCCCTGTTCTGTCTCATCAGAGAATGCATCCAACGTGGTATCCTCCAACTCTCCATGGCCATATATTGTAGAGAGCGCTTCAGGGCGTCTAATTCGTGAGATGTCCTTCAAGTGGATTCGTAGTTGGTACAGACATAAAGGAGTTCCACAGGTGTAGGAGATTGAAAGGAGAGAAACATTTACCTCGTTAGGACACAGCTTTCTAATGCGAAACGGGATTTCGGAGGCATCATGGTGAAATTTCAACGTATAAACTCCCCAAAACTGGTATTGAAAGAAAATTAATTTTAGCAAAAATCGCAACGTAAGCAAATTTCTGTCTTCCGTAGCAACTGCAAGGCCATGTACTTGGAGGAAGTAACATCAAACAAAAAATGTTCCTATTGGCTTAGCATGTTTACTTTCCCCTAAAGTTAGGATGTGACAATATTAAAATTGACGTTAGCAACCTTCAGAAGCATTTTTGATAGTAAAAGTTTTTTATTTTGTTCAGGTCGAGATACGTCAGCAATTTTACACAGAAGTTGGATATGGTAGTCTCGCCAAAGATGACAGGGACTCTGATTCTTTAGCGTTGGGAAAAAGTTCAATGAGAGCTCAATTAACAGCCATTCCTGGTACTTCCCCGTGCCTCCATCATCAAATAACATAGCTGGGTTTGTACTTGGTACTACACAAGATCCATACAGAATGTTCGCAGCAATGTGTTTGAAGGTTATAATAACATAAGAAACACCTTGAAAGTTATTTGGTAAATGAAAATCTTATTTTGTCAATGCTTCAGAAGCTCTCTTTTGATGTTCGTTGCTAAATAAGCAAGAACATCTATACATGTTTTTTTTATAGGCATACTCTTTTTGGAAATCAGGCTCGGATATACTTAGTCAAAATTTCTAATGAAGCTCTATTTATGCTGGTAATATACTTATTTTTGTATATATTCCGATAGTGTTTTTTTTTCCTTATTCCAAAAGACTGACAAATGTAAAGTGGACAGAATACATAACCAAGAATACGTTTTTTGTTTCTAATGTAAATAAATGATGTTTTGGAACGATCTTAGATAAAAACTTTGAATGAACAAAAGAAAAATCGTATAGTTTCTGCAAAAAAGTTCATACGTTGCAAAGATTGTCAATAGGGTCAAAGCATGATGGTCTGCGCAAGGTCTTTAAGCATGCTCGCTATCTCAAGGTAAAGTGTGCTCAAAGGATGCTTAGAAAGAAGTTCGATCAAGGCTCACTAATATGCTTATGATATGCCTATTTTTTTACCAAACCTGAGCCTGAATATGCTTATAAACGTTATGCTTATATAACAGTGAAGACAATCTCTTCGTACATCCAGAGCTGACTCTCAGCGTTGCTATCTAAATCCAGGAGAATACTGCAGAAAAGGACTCTCTTTCGCCTTATGGTCTATATAAGTTTTTTTATATACCTAGAAAAGTGCACTTTTAAGTGACTACCAGCGTTTGTTTCGATATTTTGCTTTTGTTTCACGAACCAGTTCCTCGCTAGCAAAAGAACTTCTTACTTTCCAACCCAGGGCTGCTCTGTCACTTCTCGTCAAACCAAGTTTTAGAAGACTTTCTAGGAGGAACCTGCTCCTGTCGTTATCAACCGTGTACACCTAGTTGACTACTATGCTCTGTTGTTTCAATAGTTTACAGCTTTGACAGAGTCTCTGCTTCCAAACATACTACACGCATACTTCAAAAGATATAGTTGGTTTATCATACCGATTCATCAAACTGCACGAAGTAGCTAAAACATATCAATACTGAAAAGCGTTTTCGTCCGATACTTCTCAGAGCACGAAATCGTCAGAATTAAAAATTGAAATGAAATGAAACTAATATCAAACTGGGCTTAAAAGGTAGCCCCTCAAAATCCTGGCTGCCAGATTGGTGTGGCTTTGACCAATCAATGTCAGTAGAACTGAATGGTTAACGAAAGAGTCAATGAAAAGACAAGGTTTTTTTGGTTTACAAAGCAACGGTTTCCGTGTTCTTATGTGGACAGATTCGAGAAAGACTGAGGGAAAGTAAACCTAGCTTTACCTATTATAGGAAAGCGGTCATCCGTATACTATTTCGAGCAGTTTGAGTTTCAAGCAGGCTCTACCCTATGACAGTCACATTGCTTAGCAGTGTTTTTGGTTTTCGAAACTGTAGGTGTTAGCCCTACCACTTTTTCCAAAAAAATTGTAAGAACTGTAAGAATTGCTTTATGGAAATGGAGTTAATGCTGTGTCACAAATACGGATTTGTGTATTAATGCATTAATCAATGAATAACCTTCCTCTTCCGGCCTCCCCTGCTGATAACAAATGATAAAAACATATCAAAACAATCTGTTGATGTAAACATCAGAATATCATCGGAAATGGGACAGAAGTATGACACAGTAGTTTTAATTAACACTTATTTCATGCAATAGGGAACTCTGTGGCTTTTTAAACTGTGAAATGATGTCCATTTTATTGTCACATATTGGTACACGCAATAGGGGGTACACGCCATATTTGAAAACATGGTAAATACTGGCGGAAAAGGAGGATCAAACGCCAAAATTACAAGGTGTTTTACGAAAGTTGATGGCGCTGACCAGAATAGTTCAGGTGAAAACATATTCAACACCATTTTTCATTATTTTTCATTATCAACCAAGGTTGGGCAAACGTTTCGGACATCGGGCCAGGGAACACGCCCTAACGTAAAGTAGTGTGTATCCAAGTCAGGGTGGTACTTTCTGAATGGACGTAGACTCTCGTATAATAGGTTCTCTTCTTGTCTCGTTTGAATCGTTGTATCCAAACAGGACATATTGCAGGTTTTCAGAAAAAGACATGCAACAAAAGAATGAAAAAGAAAACTGTGAATTTTAATTGTTCTACCTTAATAGTGTACTCTCCTGTGCTTGACACAAGATACTTAACCAATTTTCAAAAATTCCCTCCAGATCTTACTAATGCTCCCTCCTTGGTTTACTTTGGCGAGCCTGCCAGTGTGTCATAAGTCCCACTTCATTTTCATTCATAGAAAGTTGACTCGAAGTTTTCATACAGTGCGTGTTTCAAAAGATGACATTTCAGTGTTCACAGCCTTAAGAGACACATTCAATGTTCAAAGAAGAGAAACAAAGATTTAAAAGACGATGGAGTGCAGGAGGAAGAAGATTTGTCAGAGGGAGATTTCCAATACTTACTTGATGATTTATTTGATTAAGTAGGTACTTGCTTTTTATAAATTTTTATTTTGTTCTTATCAAAAATTTTCAGCATCAATTTTGCACCTGTTTCCGACCCCCCACTTATTCATTTCAAAAGATTTTTCCCCATCTATTGATTATCCCTTGGCGAGGGGTCAGCGCGATGAAACACTTCTCTACGTCCTTTTTATCTGATTTTCAAATCGAAGCGAACCTTTACGATCGTACAGTAGGCTAATCAAAAAAGAAATGTCCTATGAAGCTTTGACAATGAGGAAGTTGGAAACAAAATTTAAGTTTGAATGGCACCTTCAATGATTTTCTTAGTTTCGTGCGTAATCTTAATCTGCTCAAGTAGCATTTCACTACTATAGCTGGGGGGCTGACCATCCTGGGGATATCGATCAATATTAAGTGGTGTATCTGTAAATTGCGGTTGTGCCTTGTGTTGATGTATCGTTGCACATCTTACATAACACTAGTGGCCCATTTATTTGGTGAAGGTACAAGGTCTTCAGTGTCTAAAGAGTAACTAACTTGCAGAAAGAAGGTAGTAACGTGTAAGTATGTAGAATACAGAAACATCCGTAAGTACAGAAAGGTATGGAATTGTCTGTTTCCATGAAGTGGAAGTTTTACAGCAAAGATATTATTCATGGTTAATAGAGATAAACCGTTCTGGTGATAAGGAGATACTGTGCGATCAATGATCCTCCCAGCTGCGTTTTTGCTTCAGCCTTATTTTCAAATCAGCCTTGTTTTCAAATCAGCCTTGTTTTCAAATCAGCCTTATTTTCAAATCTCTACCTGGATAACAACTATCAATACCTAAAGTTGATCCAATTCTTTATACTAAAACTTGCACTAAAAACATTTGAGACTATTTCACAGATCATTTGGAATGAAAGAGAAGCTGTGCATGTATTCTAGTTTACAGTTAGATGTTTCTCATCGTTTTTATGACAAAGCACGACGGTTAGCATTTTTCGTCCCCACTTAAACGGTTATCAGAAACAGGAAAGCAGGACACCAATAATACAGCCATGTTCTCATTTCAAAAGAAACTTGACATTTTTCCGGTGGCAGTTGAATATTTCTGAATTAGGAAAAATACTCTCAGCCCAAAAATATGCAGCAAGTGCTTTAACATGTCAAAGCCATACGCTAAAAAGAGAAACTCTTCTCCAATCTCGGCTTAGTTTAAACAGACTCACACTCAAATCCTCAACGCTTGTTTAAAAAGAAGAATAAGGAGTAGCCAATAGAATTTGTGCATTTGGAAACATCCATCCTTATTGTACACCCAGTTGTAACGGTGATTCCCCTCGTTACTCTGAATATATACTCGTTGTATTACTATTTGCTTCTGTTCTTGCCATTTGTCCAATCATGTCAAGCTCATGTGTAATGGTGCTTTTTTATGTTGCTCTGACACGTGTGTCTGCTCTACTTTTCTGTTTTTCTATAATAATCTGCATTCGTCATCTTTTTTCTTGTGTGTTTGTCTGTGTGTTTGATTAGCTAATTTGTATCTATTGTAAATAGTAAATAAAAGCAGTTGTATGACGCTTGTAGATCAGGGGCCATGAACAATAGCTTTGCTTCTGATAGCTGCTTCTGCTAGTTATCAGAAGCCTTAACAGGACCTAGTTAACAGAAGCAAAAATTTGGTGAACAATAATATATTTCTGTTCAAACCGCTGTTTATTAAGTCACAGAAGCGCTTCTGCAAGACAGTTTGCAAGCGTGCACGCGTTTAGACAGGCCAATATCCCTTCCTCTCGAAGTCATGATGATCGGAAAATCTTTGCTCTTTACTTTGGTCAGTGGCGGTATTGGAGGGAGCGGGGCCCTGGGCCGAAAAACGTTTGCGGGGCCCTATGGCGTCATGTATTGCAATAGAGTTCAGGCATTTTCGTCCTGCAGAAGTTCCGGAGATACTGTATTGCCTCCAATATGTAAAGTTTCAAGTTATCACTTACTCCCACCAGAGTAATATGGGCAGTTAAACACATACTATCTTCTTAGCATTTAAAACCGGGTCCCCTCGAGGTGCGGGGTATCGGGCCATGACCCTGTCAGCCTCCCCCTAAAACCGCCACTGCCTTGGGTTTGCAAAACATCCCCGCACTGAACTTTAGGACTGCGCCAATTGGGGGATGGGGCAAGGACAAGTATTACTTAGTAAGTAGATTCATGTTATTCGGTTAGCATTACCCTCAAAACGTGCCTGATTCTAAAAATGCTAGCATGGACGACCGTTCATAGGTTCGTTGCGAGATGTTTTATTGTTTAAGAAGATGATTAACATATGATATCTTGAAATGCCAGTAAATACTATATAAAGGGCCGTTCAAAGAGTACGTGTGCTCCTATGGGGGACCCCAAAGGCGTATGAAAACGTATTAGAGGGGAAAGGAAGGACCAAAACGTGCCTACACTTTAAAAATTGTTGCTGATGGGGATGACTGATTTCTGCCTCTGCTTTCCTCAAAATAAATAAATCGTGTGTTGATCGGGGCCGGTTGCAGTCAATGTGCAGAGTACGGAGATTTGAATCACATTTAATTTGCGCATCTATTTAGTGACAGTATTTCTGTTGACGAATATGGCCTCATGTTCATTTGGTTTATGTGAGTTCCGTTCATTGCACCTAGAACGCCGTGCATTCTTCTGAATCTATCCTACTGTAAGCAGATGAATACTCAGAGAACCCATGCTTTACTTCAGCTACGCTAACCTCGTCCCGTGGTCAGTCGATACTTTCCATCTTGATGCTGTCCTATAATTTTGACCATTGGGGTCATTCAAAAAGTACGTACGCTCTGAGGGGGGGAGGGGGGCATCCCAAAAGCGTACGAAAGCGCACATGGGGGAGGGGGGTTAATCCTAGAACGTACGTACGCTTTACAAAAGATTAATACGCGGGAGTCTTTTCTTTC
>JAAAKL020014189.1:0-12064 GCA_010016065.2 Carybdea cf. marsupialis auct. non (Linnaeus, 1758) | reverse complement strand
GAGAACATCGCAGAGACAGTCTAGATAATTTGGAAAAAGGAGTGCCGGAGCACTTTAACAAGGCTGACCATGCCATCTCCGATATTAAAGTTATATCAGTGAAGAAATTCTATGAAGACAATCTACACAGACGTCTGGCATTGGAGCAATACCTCATCAACTTGGGAGACACGCTGAGCAGGGGGTTAAACAGAATTGACGATCATTAATCAAGCAATTATATTATCGATGTAATAAATATTTATTTCAATCTATTTTTCTTCTTCTTTGAATTTTCTGTTTCTTTAGTTTCTTTCTTGTTTCTTGTTCTGTTTTTTTTGTGTGTTTTTTTGTTTTGTTTTTTCTTTGTTGGAATTGTATATTATTTTTCCATATTTTTAATTTCTTTTTATATATTTTTTCTCCCTTTTTATATCTAATTTTACATTTATTTTTATATTTATTCTTTATGATTTATTGATCTTGTCTACATTTTTAATTAATTGTTTTTTTATTTATTATATTTTCTTATCGAATATTATCATTATTATTTTTTAAAATATATTTGCAATATTCACGTTTTTTTCTCTCTCTTTTGTCTTTCTTTTTTTTCTCTTTTCTCCAACATTATTCCCCTTCATCTCTTGAATGATTGCTTCACACTGTCATTGACTTGCATAAGCGCATCCCTTTGTCAATATGTAACACGCACGAAATCCCGCACGTTCTCTTTACCTTCAATGACAACAGTATTTAAATTTTTGTCACGTGACAAGGTCTTTATAACGACAGCTTAAAAGACCTAAACTTTTTAGTGTGATGAAGACCGGCTTGACCGGTCGAAATGTAAGTCACCACCTATACTTTATACAATTTAGTGCTACTTTCCGTTTAGACTGATTTCTTGTCTAATGTTTAAAACTAGATGATGATAAACAACGCACAGTTTGGATTTACTGAAAGTATTTTATCATTTCCATTTTGCATCTAGGGATCATAGACCTGTCATAGTTCTGTAACTTTCTTTCGTCCTTTAAACATTACACGGATTAAAACTATCAGCTCTGGTAATGGAAATGCAGAAGAAATACGACATTAACATAGTAAAAAGAGAATAATAAATTAGTAGCGACGAGGCTAGCCTACTGGTGTGAAATTCTAAATACTGCTACACTAAGGCTGCAGTGATATAAGCACTAGCATATGTTAGAGAGGAGGCATTGAGGCATGACCCTTCATGAAACTATGAAAAACTTTGATTGGTCGGTTTTGCAAAAAAAAAAGATTGTATTTTTTTTGTTTTGTTTTTTAATCCTTCATTCAATTCAAGGCAGAGTTGCCAGTTCAAGGCATTGAGTTGCTTTGAGAGAAGTAGAAATATAAAGTAAATAGAAAAATAGATGTAATGACATACTAAAATACTAAAGGCCAAATGTAATACGTTTAAGCAACAGGTTCTTATTTTCAGGCAACATTTTCTAAAATTCCTGGTGGAGAAAATTTCCTTCTATCGGGCTTTCACTTTGGCGTCCCTTACCCTTCGGGAATTCTGCAAGTGCACCCCTAAGTACAAATTGATTAGAAAGGCTGGAAACTTCAGAGTAGTTTAATGGTGAGACACGGTGATATCTTCTGTGTAAAATAGATAGTCACCTGGTTTTGGATAGAGACGAAATTACCAGTGATGATAGTTTTAATCCGCGTAATGATTAAAGGACGTAAGAAAGTCAAAGAACTACAACAACCCCTGGTAAAAAATGAACATGATAAAATACTTTCAATAATTTCAAACTGTGCGTTGTTTGTCATCATCTAGTACCCTGTTTGTTTCCATGGTTACCTGCCATATTCTTACGTGTTAATATAAACGCTCTCGTTCCTGTCAGGGGCAATTCAAAAGCTTTAATCACACTAATCTTCAGGACAGTTAGTAGCCCCTTTGCTATGTTGCACCAGACTTACTCTAATCGTGGATTGTCGTTGTAACATTTAACATAACAAATCTATGTTTATGCAGAAACACAACAAAACAATGTGGGGTATGTATGGTATTAGCCTTCTTTTACACTGCGTCATTATTATGGACGCCTATTTCCTAATCAACATCAGTGATGTCTTATTGGTAATGTTAAGAAAACTGGAATTAATAAAAAACAAAGTAAACCTGAGGGATTTATTGGTATTAATCAGGTAAAACGGGAGCCTGTAGTTGTCGATAAATTCAATGTTAAGTATGGTATTAGCTTTTTATTTAACGCCTCCTTTTACGTTACATCGCTTTGTTACCAATAATTACCACGTGCCTGTACATCCCTATTAATCATTCGACCATTGGATAACAAATTCACGGCACCCTCAAAGCAGAGCTTATATGTGTGCCATCAAGGGCATTTCCCAATTTCACGCAATGAAGGACAACAGAGGAGATATATTGTCCAAGGATGTTACTTTTGGCTTGCGCTAGATTCACATAAACTTTGCATTAGAAGTGCTTTATTTCTCCATTTCTCCATTTTTTGTATCAATATGCTCTGCTTCGAAACCCCTATACATTTCATTCGTTTAAACAACAGTCCGATACCAGGCGACCTAAACCTTGCAAACACCTTCATAAACCAGTTTGTTTCCCTGTTCACTTCAAGGATGTCATTGTGATAAGTGTCGAGTGAACAATAAGGATACTCTAAGGTTACTAAGAACGCCCGTCGTATACATAAGGATTGCTAAGTTAAGTTAGACATTTCAACTACACTGTGCACCTATCAGGACCTAATTCTGTCCATCAGGTAAGATCCTGCAACAGAGAAGGAGCAACATAACCAAAAATATTTTCAACGAAGGATATTTGCGCAAGACGTTATTGAAAACCTATCGATAATGGCAAAATTGATATGGCATCAGAAATCGAAAAGCCAGTTGGAATGCACACTCTTAAAACGCATATGAGCCAATTTTTAGAATGAAAATAGCACTTCATAACAGGGAAACATCGTTGGGCTTTAGCTATTAATCTTTTGACTCTTTTGAAGGTCAATGTGCTTTATCAAGTTGGCTTTTATTAAGTGGAAAATTATAACAAATGCAGAAAACATGGTAAATGCCACTGCCTTAGAGAATACCAATCTCAATCACACAAAAACAATAGATCACTACAGCAAATCATTTCAAATATTTGATTCCCAAGGTCAAAAATGCTAGTAAGAAGATGTTTTCAACTTGAGAGTGCCAAAAACTATAGGCTTCATAGTGTCTGAAAGCTTTTTCGACAACACTCGTCAGAGATACAGGTTGTGCTAAATTAAAATGTACAAAAAAACATGCAGATGCTTGGCAGTGCCATAAAGGTATTGGAATGCATTTAAAAATGCATCGTTTTCGCTATTTATTCAATGCATCCCTATTGCTTCATGGCACTGCCACCGTTTGTATGCAGGATTCTTTGTTCACTTCTTACCAGAGGTCATTTTAAAACAAGGCGTGATCTTGGGATCGAGCTTATCATCAATTGTATCATTAAACAGAGCATCGCATTCATTATCTTCATCCTGGACATCGACTATTACCAAGGCTTTTAAATGATGCACTTCGTACAATTTTCCGGGCATAGTAGATGCTGTTGCAATTGATTTGGTGTACGGAAAGAAATGCTCAAGCTCTTCATACGATCTTCCATTTAAGTGTTAAATTAGATTGATACCCTTTTCCAGATACATTTCATTCTTCTTCTTTGTGACCTTCCTTGATCCCCAATCCATTGCGGCTCAAACGTCGTTGTAATTCACTTCAATGAACATTTCTCGTGACCATTCAGGTCTGGTTGTTATGGTAGTATTGTGGCATTTTGAACGTCTCGCAGAATGTCATTGCCTTCACAAAAAAGAAAAATTCTGCCTTTCACTTCTTCCAAAATGAAAGTGTTCTGGCTTGATTTTTAGCCAAATTTAAATCTTTTAATTTATCTGAAATCATACATATGCCCTCCGACGTTTCTTGCTCCCCTCTCAAAACACGATGTCGTATAATTTCATGGAATGTGAGACTCCTTACCCAAGGAATTCCAAGAATAAGCGTCATCTCCTTACTCGTTTAAGCTGAAGACAAAATTAAAGCAAAACTGATACAGCAGCGGTTCTGTTCAACGATTATCTGAAAACACAACTGACACTTTCAACTTTCAACAATCGTGTTTACACTTCAAAAAAGCTGGCTTATCCTTTCTTAAAGACAACTTTAGAAGCAACGTTTTTAAAGGCTCCTCCTCGCTCTTTGTTTTGTTACCTTTGTAAACAAATCTCCTTTAAGCTCATAGTTACTTGATACATTGCTGTTACGTCTGGTATGCCAATTTAACACTCTTCTAAACAGACCGACTAAGATCACAAATGCATCTTAGCAATCCAGTCACAATCTGGAAACATGAAAGAAATCTTTGTTTCCTCCATTTGTGAAAAGCTAGCACTCTAGACATAATATTCAACATCAGTATACCAAAAAGTAATCTTGCATTCATTTGCTACCTGACAGATGGAGCAGTATGTGAATATGCAAATGAGCATATGATCACTGACGTCATCTCTCTGGTTACTCGAGAATCACGACACCGAGACTGTGCCTCCTTTGGATAAAAGATGATGTTACATTGAATTTGAGAAGGAAACACATCACCCTGTTTACACGTTTGAGTTTGGGCGTTGAATTAGATACTGTGGAGTGATGTATCCCGTTAAGTGGAAGGATTAGAGTGCAAGACACTGCTCTTTCAAGGCTGAAATCTCGTCTCTATTAAGACATCAGCGTGTGGTTGATGCATATGAAGGTCCATTGCAGCTACTTTATTTAGTTCTCGGTGTGACCACTTGTCTTGACTTTCTATAACAACAAGCTTTTTGACATTCTATAAAACATCTCGCCAGTTTTAATTGCTTTCCAGATGACACACAATCATTCGTGTTTCTACTTCCAAGAAAAGTTTGTCCAAATCACCAATTTAACTCTCAACGGTCAATATTTTGATGCAGTCGGCATTGTTCAACACATGATTCGTTGAAAGCATTTTCATGACTTCTGGTACAATAATATTTTCAATAGCAATCTTTTTTCTTCTCCTGTTTCTTCGCGGATCATCAGAAAAGACTTGATATAATACTCTTCGTAGTTTTGTAGGGTAGCCATATGTTATATTCTGGGGAAAGGCAGCTTGTTAAAGTTTCGTTTGTTACTAAGAAGACAAGTGAATTGTTTCTATATGTTTGTTGTAGGATTTAGTCTTAAGCATGTCTTTTGTGCTCATCCAACTGTGTTACAAGCAATATACTTCTATATCAAATTTTATTTACTAACTAAGTACTGGGTGTTTTTCATTTTATTAAGGGACTTTCTATGAATTTGTAACATCAAATATTTTGATAGGGAGGTATTTCGTTTTGCGGAAATTTGGATTACCATCCCACTTTTAGTTGCAGACTTCAACCATTGCTTAATGAATTATCTAATGGATGATAAAAGGCTTAAAGGGGATAAAGGATAGCTACTTCTCGCCAATTTGGTTTCTGGTTAATTGAAATATGAATTAATTGCAATTCATCCAGCTCTAGCCAGGCATATCTGTTCACCGCCGTCTATCGGTTCTTTCTTAGATTCATAACATCTGTAGTGTGATATTATCGCCTAATAAATGAATAGCAAAGGTCTTATACTTTTGTTAATAACGAGAAATAATTTCAATTCCATTTTCCATGCTTCTAATTACAGAAATCCATTACCTATGCTTTTTTGGCACCTGATTCAGTGCCTCGACGAGTCAATGATTCCTAGTTACTGGATATAATTCACTTACTGAAATCGCTTCCCGTTGATAAATGTGTCGTATAACGTTACAGAGAAGATATGATTTGAACATATCAAGACAAAGGTGAAAATGTTATCGGGTCATCATAGCCCAGTTGGTAGAGCGGCACTCCGCGAATGCGTGAATCTCGGGTTCGAGCCCCGGTGGTGAGAGTTTCACTTCCCTCTAGAATCCCTTCAAGCGTGTTGTATAACATACAAAGGTAGTCGTGTGGATGGCTCAGTGCTCAATCGGACCGGCACCGATCCTGAATCGTTCCGACAAAATACAAGACGGTAATCAGCCTTCAGATTTGGCCGCTACCATTTTAGTTTTGTGACGTCAGTTTCAAATAGAGAAATGACGTCAAATTGAAACAGAATCAAAATTATTGTTTTAGGCCGATAACGAAGTTTTGCCATTTGCGTATTTGTTTTGAATCGCAAAAGAAGTGGATAGTTTATTCATTTGTGATTTTTGAAAATTGTTGTTAGATTGTTTCAGATTACAAAAATGAGCAAAGGCAAGCTAGTCGACGGAGTAATGGTAAGTGTTGAGGCAAAGATAGGAATATATTTAATTGTATTAAATTTTTATGTTGCTTGAAAGTTGAGGGCAAAGATAGTTTGACGATAGTTATATGATGATGCATGACCAAGACTTAATGAAGTACGGTATTATTGTAGAATCGGGGAATTTTTATATTTGTTTTTTATAAGGTTCAGAAAGTATATACAAGGGCCCACATATTATGGCCATTATCATAAAAGAAGTCCCAAAAATTTAATTTGAAGGATTGAAAGTAAGTGTAAAATAGATAATTTCAAAATTGAATAAAGTGTTATTCGTGCCATAGTCCATCGTTATAGAATATTTAAGGAAATTGTGTCCTTAACTTATTGATTTGCCCTGGATAGACGAGTAGAGGTGACAACACCACAACTTCCTTTGCCTTTAGCAAAAATAAAGGGGTATGGGATATCAAAGTACTCATTAATCCCTATTAGACCATTCTGGTTATTATCCTGAACAGTAAATGACTCGGACATGGATATATGATATTTGTACTTCAAAACGCATTAAATATCAAAATTTTGCAAGTTGACAGAAACTTAGTTAGAAGTGAAGATTCTGAGCTTATATATACTTACATGTCCCTTGATCAAAAGTCGGTGATTTTCAAGCCATTATGTTCCAATTTTGCTGTATTTCAATGTTTTGACACCCACATTTTGAGCAAGAAATTTCTGTGTCTGTTTTGTCCTCATACTAATAAATTTTACCATGATGTTTCATTTGTAGATTGATCAAGCGATCACAAGAAAGAATGATAGATTCTACAACATCTACAGGCAATTTAGCATTGCCTCTGAACAGAAAAAGTACTCACCATTCCAGGTGGGACACATCTATCCTGTTGCAACTTATGGAGTTCCAGGTTTTGCTCAGCTCAAGTCGATTTACCATATCGTAGACTGGAATGAATGTTACTGCATTTTCCGTTTGTATCACAAAGCAGAAAATGTGCCAGGAAGACAAGTGTTGTGGCAAGCACAAGAGGTGAGATACCGATTTGTATTTGTGATAAAAATAGTATATAAAAACTATACATACTATATATATACTATATATACTATATATATACTATGCATAACTATTGCTTAAGACCGTTAGGACTTATGTGCTGATTGGGAGGTTCAAGAGATTGGAGAACTTTGGCAATTCTAGTTAAAGAAATTGGATAGCTAATATAAGCAGTTAAAGGATTATAATATCATTGGTTCAAAGGAAATAAAGACTTATGAGAAAGAAGAATATTCTAAGAACGTTTCTCCTGATGACCATGGTATCTATGATTTTACAGCAGAAGTTGTTAGTGGTAAGAGTGGCTATGTGATAAGATTAAAAGGTATATTCATCATCCTCACTATTTTGAATTACCTTAAATATGAATTATGAATTAATGCTGACGATATTGTCTAACATCAAAGTCCTCACTAAGGTAGTAACACACAGTGGAGGAATAAGGGTGTTCGTCTCAATTTTACCATTGAAAATATCATATTTTACCATTGATAAGACTGAAACTATATTCGTCATCTTCACTAGTTCCTATTATCTTAAATATGAAATAATGAGTTGATACTGAAGATGTTCTTTAACATTAAAGTCTTCACTAGGTTAGTATCACACAGAGAAGGAATGAGGGCGTTCGTCTCAATTTTACCATTGAAAATATCACTTCTTTGTAGTCTTATCTTTAAACATTCAAGTCCATGAGTCATGAGATATTTGCATCTGATATAGAAGGGACTGCAGTTTCAAGATCCTTTAGCTGCCCATCCACCCAATATCGATTCCGATTTGGTGGGTAAAATATACTACTTGAATTTGAATTCAATTTTACCTAAATATATATATGTGATCAGGAGGGTGATAAGGAATATCACACGGACATTGGTCTCAACATCTACATCTTCATAGATGTATCATAGTAAGAGAGGACTTTCGTTGGGTTATAGCTTAGAGAAATAGCCAACGTTTGCAAATGCTATTCTTTAGAAATGCAGAAATCATCTATGTGCACTTTTGTCTACAAAAGCGAACTAAAAATCATGCTTTCAGTTCTTCAAATGTATGTGATAAATATTTTCTACAAAACTGACTGCCACAAAGCAACAGGATCATCATTACGTCCTGCTTTAAGATGGGTAGTCAATGTTTTCAGATAAGAATCATACGTAAACGTAAATGCAAAGCTAAGCCACACTGCACATTGTTTGGAATTTGTTCGCAGGCTTGTTATACATAATTTGATGAAGATGGTCGATGATTGCTGTTGTAACCATAGCCCTACGTTACGGAGGAGGTAGAAATATTTTCAGTCTTTTTTATTCTACATATCGCTAGTAGAACTGTACCTTATATCGTACGTTTTATAAAGGCTGACCATAGACACAAAGTTAGTTCTGACAGTAGCCGATACTCATGGTAACAACCATGTCATAACTTAGGGTTTTGATGTTTTTCTTGTTTCAGAATGAACTGTTCTCCTACGAACAAGACATTCGTCTTCGCTGCAAGGATGTTTTATCATGGTTGCGTTTGCCTCGAGTTGACAGCAAGATTTCTGCCAAATCAGCAGAATCAAGATACAAGGTTGCGCATTCATCCTACTGGCCAAGAGTTCGTAAGACACTTCGTAGAGAGATGAATACGGAGTATGTTCCTCCTCAGCAACTTCATCTAGATTTGAACATTGAAATCCTCTCTCATCACCAGTATCATCAGATGATGAAAGAACCATATGGTGTTGGCTGCCCTAAGAAAACTTCAATGAGGCAGAGTGTTAAGCAAAGTGACACGCAGAGAAAGAAGTTCTTTACTCGATTTTCTTTCGAAGATGAACGAATCTGGAGATTTTGCATGTTTGGAACCCAAGACCATAAAGGTAAGGAGACTGGGTACAGTGACGTATTTCTGGAAAAAAATCTGTATATTTTATAGCATTGATTGAGACAGACAAATAGAACTGTTGCAAGCAGATGGCGACATCTTTTTGCGTTTATCCAATGGCATTCTAAAACCAAAAGATTTTATAATATTCATTGACAATTCTGGATTTTAAAGGACTTATGGAGATGTACACCAAGTTTGTTGAGAGATGTACCAAGATGTACACCAAAGTTGCTTGAATATTCAAACATTCGACACTATGAAATATTTAACGTTCAAATATCTTCTCATTGTTAATCTCTCTCAATGGTAATGACTATTTCTAACTGGTATATTTAAAAGCCATGAGGACAGAGGAATATTGTCGTGATACTTTAGAAACAACAACGTCGATCACAAAAAGTTGAAATTTCAATATCTTTTAACCTGATAGATAGCAATTTTGATTTGAGTACGTTAACTTGGTTCCTGATATACGAAAGATCTGTATTTATATTATCAGAGTAAATCTTTAAATGAATCAATTTATAATTGTGTTCATATTGGAATGAAGATATTTATAAAAAATTTCCCACAATTAGGTGCGACGTTTATTTACAGGATTTCTTGTCTCTCATATTGGACTAAAAATAAATCATGGGAACGGCGTTATTTTATGGCGCAATAGAAAAGTGCACTTTCTATAAACAAAATCTTTTAACATTTTAAACTGAGATATTTGAAATATTCATAATAAAAGTATTTATTTTTGAGACATTTATTACTTAGCTGATATTTTAACTGCTTTTTGTTTTCTAAGATACATCACGAATCAAACTGTGTAGCCAGTATATTTTGTGCCCCTTGATTGCAATCCAGGTGTGTCAGCTATGCAAGAGTTTCCACTGTTATTAGCCGTTTGCCGATTGGATTTGATCAACTGTAAAATATGATCAAGGAGAAAGAGTGAATCTTGACACCTTAGTAGGGATACAAGACTTTAAGATCCATCTCAGATATAACATTAAACGAGCATTTAGTAGTGATAACAATTTGATCTTAACTCAAGATTTTGTTTCTTTCTCCAGTTCAGGGATCCAAATCAGAGTATACTGCCACCTTTACATTGGATCAAGCTACTAACTCCAAAAAGAGAAAACGCAGTCTTGCTGATTCCTCAGCAACCTCTGCTAAGCATGGCAATATCTTTGTACAACATGATGTAGTTGGAGGCATCCTCGATGCCATGGATGACAATCATCGTGCATTTGAGAAGATAGCACCGAGCAAACTGCCAAGAATGGCTACTGCCTTTTCTTTCGGCACATCCAATATGCCTTATTCGGTATGGAAACAATGCAAGGACCCTCTTGGTATTTTCCATCGATAGGCAATTTTGTCAAAAAACATTTATGTGGTAGTGTAGCTCATCTTGTTAGTTAATGTCAATTGTAATTGTAGTAAATGTATTTGTGATGTTAAGAGACAAGATCTTGTAATAGAAAAAATGCTTTGTTAAAAGATAAGGGCTAAAGTCCGCGTTGTAAATAATTGCATTTTATTGATGATTATGCGTTATAGAGACGGCATTCTAAATTAAAAACTTAAGTTGTTGTTACATGTGGAGGTTCCTAACTTTGTACTTCTGTGTTAGCCACTTGTGGAAAAACCTGTTAAACTTGATTATCATCATCATCATCATCATCATCATCATGATCGATTGCCGTGTCCAATTTGGACCTTGGCAGCTACATGATGCTATCTTTGCTTGTTGATACAAAACTGGATCAATCCTTGCTCTTTGATGTTAAATACCATTTCCAAATCTTTTACATAAGTTGTCTCTTTATCCTCGCATTTCTTCTTATATGAAACATATTTTGATAAGGTTCTTCATGATATCAATGTCAAGGTGTCGGTCTTTCTATAATATAATAGAAGAACTTCAATATCTAAAGAGCTGGTTACAATGGTGTACGCAGAAATTTCCAGCTGATAAATGACATCAAGATTCAAAAGCCAAAAGTAACACTCTGTGCGGAGTCTTGCAGTTCTACTTCGAAACATTTGCATACCGAATAAACCTGTTGAGGCAGTTTTTGACAACTTTTATAACATCATTTCATACAAAAGTGATAAATTATTCCAAAATTGGGGCACCAAATTTTAGATACGATATCGTAGTGGTACGTAGCCCAGCTTAACCCGATAGTCCTTTTAAAAGGCCATTGGGTATCTCATACCTTTGTTATAACAGTTATAAGAACCTCTTTGACGTTCTGTGGTCATTGTGCGTAGCTTAACGTTATACGGTGTTTATTTTCAGTGTTTTTCTATTCTAATCTTCATAGTGACATTTTCTACTAACATCTTAACTGTGAGTTGTTACGTTATCGAGTCCCTTTTTTGCTTATGTTGAGCATATCCAGTATTTTCACTGTTGTCTTATGCTTTTTGCGTACCCAGAAATGTGGTTAGACCCGATATGATGTTCCAGGCTACAAGAAGATTCCCGTAAACCCATGCCTTCTTATTATTTCTGAGAAGAAAGTGTGGGTTTTTTCATCTTATCTAAAAGAGTAGGAAAATCAGTACTCGAAAAGCGAGGTGGGCATTTCCATGTACTAAAGGTTGTTGTGTTCTTCAGCTAGTTTCAGAAGGCATACATAGACAAAAAGCACTGGTATAAGTTGATCTCAAACAGGAGCATACTATTACTCACTGTAGTTCATTACAAGAAGTATGAAAGCATGTAGAACCTGATTTACATAGAGGCTGAACCGAGGTGAGGCTATCTAGTAATGTCCAAAGCTAAGAATCTGA
>JAAAKL020014188.1:0-12064 GCA_010016065.2 Carybdea cf. marsupialis auct. non (Linnaeus, 1758) | reverse complement strand
AAGACCGCGACCATTGGAGAAGGCTGGTACATAGGGCCACGGCTGTTCAATTATGAACTAACCGTTATTGATGATGATGATGACTTTTACACAAACAGTTGATTTTAGAAACGGGAAATATGAAAACGCAAAGAAATAATGTAATGGTTGCCATTTTCATGCTGTTGGAAACAAATGTGTAAAAATGTCATAAAATATAACACAGTTACTTTCATAGAATTGAAAGAGCATTCTAAGCTCGATTAGATCAAACCTAAGAATGATCTAACATCAATGTTGAAGGCAAAGATTAAATATCTTGCAGCTAAAAACGTAAAAATATTCTATAATAGCCGACAATTGCCTATAAGAAGTTGGTACCCTGTTTTGAAAAAATAGAAATATTGCCATTGCGGAAACATTAAATCAAGCTTCCTTGCATAAGTAATAAAACATCGTCGCCTAGCAGCAAACCGACAAAAAGGCGTATTCACCAACACAACATGATATAGATTATTGGAAGGAAGAGGAATAATCTTTTCCCAATGGGAAATAAGTTTCAAAACTGCAAGATGATCTATACGCAGTTGCAATGAAAATAATCGACGACAGCGTGGTTTCGCTTCTGCATCAACCATCAGCAAATTTTAATACGACCCTAGGAGTGAGTGTAAGAAAAAATGGAGTCGCTTTCAAAAACAAACGACATGCATGGACATGCAATTTCTGAAGTAACAACTAAATACTGTCGAGCAGCCTTCTTTTAAGTTGTCACAATCTCTTTTCATGAGCTTTCACACGCATTGTGGATTTGCAGCTTGAACTGATGATTTTTGCGAGAGTTTGTATTTGGTGGTTTTGTTTCAGAGCATTTGATTACAGGCCTTTGGCTTACCCATCCACGTTTCAAATCTTTGTTGTCCCACACTGGAGGGATTTGTGATGAAGCAGTAATTGCCTCTTTAGCAAAGCAACTGGAGCACGACCCAAATGATGTACTGCTCTCATTCGATAATTATGTGAAATGATACCTTATGTGAATTTCAAAATGCAGATATTGCGACGGCCGAGTTTCGTATTTTGCAACTGTAATCGAATGAAAAAGCGATGATTCGAATCCTTTTCGATTTCCATTTTCTCTCCTTGCTCAACATCGGTGTTTTGACCATTCCTTGAAATTTATAGATAGTATATAAAATGACAATTCTAGCTTATCAATTCAGTGCTTGATTATAAGGTTGTTGGCAGTACAAAACAATACAACTAGAAGTAATAGCGAAAACATTTTAGGACTGAAAAGCTTTCTTCGTCTAATACTCTTCAGAGTACAAAATCGTCAGAAATGATTTGAGACGAAATCAATGAAACGTATACCCAACTGTGTTTTATAAGTAGCCAATCAGAACTCTGACTGCCAGATTGGTGTTGAGTTGACCAATCAGTGTCTATGAAATTGAACGGTTAACCGAAAAGGTCCAATGAAAAGCTTTGTGATACTAAAATGTTTTCGCTATTATATACAGTGTTATTTTAAGCCGAATATTATAGTAGTAATAAAAATGAATAGCTAGAATCAGCTTTTTCCTACGGATTTATAATGTCACGCGTGACAAGCAGCAGACAGGAGTTGACTATTTCCGGGTTTTTGATTATGTGTTCTGATAAACCTTTAAATATATTTGTATGTTTCTGTCTGTGCACCTGTACGTTGCATTTTGCTCGTGTGCGTCCACATGTTTCCCTGTCCTTTCGTGTTTGTTTACTATGTCCCTGTTCTGTCATCGATTTTGCTGGCCTCGTGTTTCCTCATTAAATATGTTTCTTGTAAATTGATGAAGTTGGTGATTGATAAATGATAAAAACCCCTTCAGTAAATCGATTGATGAGTATGTTTGCATACATGCATATTGCTTGTAAGGGTACTGAGTGATAGTAATATATTTCGGTGGGTTTTGTCTGCCATTGTGTTTATTTTGTGCTCTCCTTCGTTCTTTTACACATATTTGTTTCGTGCGTGGCCATCGCAATCATGGCCTGTCCATTTGTGATTATCATTCATTTCTGTTCATCTTCTTATACACATGTCTATGAGTGTCGTTTCAGTCCTTGGGTGTCTCCTTTTGTTTCTTTGTGTTCGTTTGTGTTTCTATACATTCATAAGTTTTGTTTCTTATTTGGGTGCATCTAAGTTTGTGAGAATCAGAATCATGTGTGTATTCATTCGATTTTAAATATATTCCAGTGTGTTCTCGTCTTTTTAAAAACCTGCAATACAGGGATGGATTGGTCATGTTAGCTGTAAGGACCCGGAATGTTTCCATAAGTACCTACAATTCACAAGGGAGATAGTCATTTAAGGTTCATTATCGCGTGGTTAGTTATGTATTATATACCTATTAGTTTTAATTTTGTCTTGGAAATGTATTCGATAGCAACCGGGTTTCCATTAAAAACATTTCTAATGAGTGGAGGTTTACATATTTAACAATCCTGTGAATGATATTCAAAATTGCTTTCAAATTTACAATATCTCAAGTATATTACTGGATCGAATAATTTTAAGAGATGTCAGTAGGAAACGGACATTCAACTGTTTTGAGCAGAAATGGATACTGCATGAATTTCTTTACACGTAAGTGCTGTACAAGAATCAATTGTGAATTGTACTACCGAAAAAGTATGGCAACCATGGAGGAGAATGATAAAAATAGAGATCGTATTTTGGAAACTTAGTGATTCAATCCAGAGTCGAAGTGGCAATATCTAGCATCTATTTCTACAATAATGTTGTTGAATTTACAACTTTAAAATAGCAGGGTACTCCCTTAAATCGTGGATGATGACAGATATGCTCAAAAGAAACTAATAAAGGATGTACCATCTATGAAATTAATCAAGGATGTACCATCTATGAAATTAATCAAGGATGTACCATCTATGAAATTAATCAAGGATGTACGATCTATGAAGTTAATAAAAGGATGTGCCATCTATGAAATTAATAAAGAATGTAACATCTATGAAATTAATAAGGGATGTACCATCAATAGGCTACACTCGAAATTGAGTATGCTACCAAAAAAAGTACCATCTAACTTGTTCCTCCAAAGAAGACACCTCTTCGGGTAGCCTCTAACTACGTATCTATGTGCAATATCCGTTTCACTCTTTACGTTTCGTTCAAGAGAACTCTGTAGTCTAGGCCCATACATTGACTTTGGGTTTGCTGCTCGGCCTTCTAAAGATACCTATGAAAGTATTTGCAGCAGTGAATATACGAAGAAAATTGCAATATCTCGACAAATAAACAACTTGCAGTGCTTTGTTAATACAAAAAACAACAAAGTCGAGTAAAAATATCGTACTTTATTATTAAAAATTTAATGTTATCATCGTCACCGGCTGGTAAAAATTCACGGTAGGAATATAGTATGCCAATGGCCATTGGTTGAAAATGTTTGAGATTCCCGGATCTCTACTTCTTTCACTTACATACCTCAAGAGCATGTCAATCCAGATGAAATCAAATCATCATAGGTATTGAACATAGTAAAGTCAGAAGAAATCTAAATTTGATTATTAAATCTATTCGGAAATCTCTCTGAGCGGTTTATGTTGCCTAACTTTAAGAAACTTATGAGACTTAAAATAAAACCGGAAATGACGTATTACGGGCCAATGCTGATACCATCTCTGTATATCCATGCAAAAGCATTGAGTGCCAAAATGATAAAAAGTCTTCTTCTCCCAAATTCATGACATGCCTTTCAACGATTATCACACTATAAGTAAAACACTACACTGAAAATCCATACATAGGTCATTGATTTCTACTTTGGGGACTCCACTGTTGCCCGATTACCATATTCTTGATAAAATATACTTAAGAAGATATTGTCTCTTATCCAGTACGAGTCTGATGGTAGCTCTGACGTATTTTGGTTTTGAATTTGTTTATCAAGATAACCTAAGGACATAGATACTGTATGCCCTTCGAGAAAATTCGGGTCTTGTAAAATACTGAGTTCTTTATGTTTTGCGATTAACATTGGCCATGAACATGCTGTTTAATCGATAAGGTCTTAATTGATAGGCTGTATTGGTAATTATGTCAACTATTGTCTGGTCTAATCCCACTATATCATGGCAAGAGGCGGTAGATCTCCAGCAGTTGACATAAATAGGTCTGAAGAAGTACCCAACTACTACCATTTACTAGCTGTTACTTGAGTCTGTCCCTTGTGCAAATTTTAAATAGACAATCAGAGTGCGCCTAGTCTTTGTGCTTAATTGTAGAAGGTCGAGTAAGATGGTTTAGTAACCATTTGTCATAAATGTCTTAAAATGGGAACTTAAAGTAAAATAGGGTAATTTTATACTACTACACTGTGAAATAGGAAGGATTGATGATATGATGGGAATTAGTTAACTGTCCTTTAAAGTTTTATGATGAGGATTCGTGAAGCTGTTAATGCACTCTTTCTTGCTATTTTATAACTTTTTCTTCAGAAGAAAAATATTTCAAATATAACAATTTAATATAATATATAAAGAAGGGGAAATTGTAATCAAATGTACGGCAGGATTCCCTTATACTTTTCTTACAATGAAAAGGTTGCAATAAAATGCTATTGGGGAAGAGAGGTGTAATTTGACCGTTCGAATACATACACTCAATAGAGATAAAAATCGTTGCTGACTGCTTGTTTTAATCTAAACGTAAGACATTTAAATTTGACTTCCATAGCAATTAATCGATCTAAAATATAACGAATTTTGATCATAATCGTTCATCGCTTTTTTTTGTGTTGGGGTGTTTGTGTCAGGAGTGCTTCTACAAAAAAGTGAAGATATTACATTTGAGAACAACTGTTTAGGCTACTTTCTGACAATTGAGGCCTACGTTCCTGATATTATGTAAACGTGGAAATCCTATATTTTTTATCATTTTGTGAGTTACCATGGCCTTATGACCTCCCATATACGTACGCCGTAGGTTCCAGAGCCTTACGTTTTATCATTGTAACATTGTAAAATCATTCAAGTGCCCATTCCCGCAAGATACAGAGCTGGCTGAGCGCATAAAGCCGCTCTGTCATTGATATTTCTTCTCGTCTTATTTATATTAATTCAGAATAAACGACGGATTGCATTTACAACATTTCAAATGATCAGCAATTTAACTCCAAGAAAGGTGTGTCCTAAATTCTAGAAACACCTGTTTATCACCAGAGGTCATTCATGTGGGTTTCATATTACATTCTGCCCCCATCTTGTTATATTTTTTATCGCTCTAATCTACAACCTTATTTGTATTAGTTCACGTGATAGCCGATAATCTAGCAGCTGCAGTAAATATTGTACGTCAATAGGAGTAAAGGGACATACGCACATATCCTGAACGTGAGAGTTAAAAATAATGGTTGTCGGAAGCAGCCACATTTTCAAGTGTGATTGCCCGTAATTGCTCCTTTAAGCAAATTACAAATTTAACCCTTACGCATGCAATTTGGAGGCCAGTTGAAGAAGATCAGTTGAATGCAATGTTATAAGATTTGTCACGAAATCGGCACTTTCTAATCGAAACGATGAGGAGAAAGCCCTTGCTTGCGACTTTTCATTTGCCGAAAAATTAGGAACGTGTAGTCATAGATATGACCCCAAAAGCACAGCATTGGGTAACTTCGAGTACATTTTGGACGATGAAACGCATGACCAGCCGGGTAACACAAGTTGAGTAAAGGGAGATCAGATGAGGGGGGATCAGCTAACGAGAATCAGAGGAGGGATAACAGTGAGGGGAGGTCAAATCAGAGGGATCAGTTTAGGGGAATCAGACAAGGGAGATCAGCTAAAGAAAATGAAAAGAAGGAGATCAGTTGAGAATAACCAATTTGGAAAGAATAGCAGGGGGTGCCCCATTATCAAATTAAGGGGTTTAACATTGGGAAATTGAAAGCAATTTGGGTAGTAATAAAGTTTTGTCATCGCTCATTTATTTCCAGAATGACCGGACATAATTTACTTGAGACTTCCCTTGATATAATACTTCAGGTCTTGCGAGTACTGGTACTGTGAAAACGAACTTTCTATTTGATTTTACTCTACACATTAAATAACGTTTTTAAGCGTAGTCAGTAGAGGAGAACTCTCGAGTGTGAAATACTTAATAGTTCAATCAAGGTTACCGATGTGTCTTGTAACATGAAGATACTTGAAGCTCACTTCTTTGGAATAACAACTCCAAACACTTCATTAAAGAGGCATCTAAAAACGTTAATACGCTAAGAATAGGTAGTCCTAAACACATTGCAAAACACAGCATTTCTTTCTACTGTATCAAAGTAGACACCAAAAAATGGGATCGCAGTTACATGCTTCTAATTTTATAACGACATCCACCAGGACCTACTATATTGGCATTCATGAAGTTTTGCTGAAGGCAAAATCTTAAGTGAAACAAACTTCCGTGCACTTTACTAGAGCGACGGGGTTACCTGGTATAATGTATATTTAAGATCTCTTGTATTAATCACGTAAGCATGTTTGCTTTTCAATATTTTATGATTACTCTTACCTACTCCGAGCTCCATGGTCTCAGAAGTAAACAAACTTGGTTACTACTTTGAAATGTTGATCGGTATACTATCTTAAGAGACTTAATTTGCCTAATGGGGATAAGTATAGAATCGGTAAATATGAAAGGTGGATGTTGTATGAAGTCCCTAAAATGCATTTTTTAGAAAAGTGTTTAACCTTATTTTACATGGGATTTGGAGGTAAACCTTAGTGCACGTGGGGACTCTTGGATTTCATGGTAGTGAAGGCTTGAAAGCTGAAACCTGGTTAGAATGTAATTATTCCTTAGTAGATCGTCTACATTGCCTTCGCTATTTTGATTGGTACACTTTGCGTTTTTTATTTGTAAAAATCGCTTTTTTGAACAGATACGTAAAACATTCCGGAAAATTAATATTTTATCAGTGCTTTAGTTACAGGCAATCATCATGAATATGGCTCAAGGAAAATATTTATGTTGCCGTTTAATGTAGGCACACATGAGATTTGGGTTACCTTTGACAAAGGTTATATTTGCTTCATTTTCATGTTAATTGTCCGAATTGTTATAGTGTTGTTACAGCGCTGTTTCAAAGTTAAGTGATCATATTTGATGTGAAAACATAACTTTGTCAAATGTTTTAAATTTAAACATTTGGTGATCATCTCATTATCAGGATCAAAGTTTAGGAGGACTTACATTTATACAATAGTTAATTGTTATTAAGGTCGATAAATTTGATTTACGGATAAAGAAAACAAATTGTGGCCAAAAAATAAGGGATCATACCCTACGGGATGAGCAAGTCTCAAGCTCTCATTGCAAGCTCTATTTCAGTAGAATTCATAGTAATGGTAAATGACAGAAAAATTTGCAATAAGGCACTGTCATTTCTAAAGCTTGGTTTGAATTTAACCAGGTAGCATGTTTACTAAGTGACAGACTTCGTTGGATTCAAACTTAATGGGAGCCTTGCTATTTTTTAAAAGTATACCTTGCTATTTTTAAAAGTATGCCTTGAACAACAATAATAAGAAATTTTAAACGTTCTGGTCTCAACTTCGTGATTGAAAGTTTAGTCTGTAAATTACTTTGAACTGGGATTGGAGAAAATAAATTGTCGGGTCTTCACTTTGAATAACTTAATCTGCTTATTTTGAGATTTTTCGCGGAGTTTAAAACTGTTTACAACATTTTTTGGCAAGTAGCATAGTAGGGATAACCTTCAGTCATGTTGTAAACAATGCAGATGCATTGTGTATTCAGTAGGATGTTGTACAAACAGGTTGCCTTGGTAAACAGGAAAGCGCCTGGAAAAGTTGTCGGTCTGTAGAGATATTAAGAAGATAATACAGTGTACTTGTCTATACTTCACTCTTAAGTACCTAAGAATACGTGATGATGTGTTTATACGGAAATCTATAACGGAGTAAGAAGGAATTACGTCCCTAGGTTCAGAATCAAAGCACCAGTGTTTTCGCAGAAGACTTCGCTGACATTTTGGTGATCGGCGGTTCAATCTGTTGACATGACGTTGCGCAACTGTCAATGAACGGACGAAAGACATTTATAAGTTTTCAGTAGTTCGTAAAGCTTTGGTTATCTAGCCCATTTCAAGCCCATTTGCAATGCAATGATGCTTGTGAATGCAATTACAGATCAAATGTCACTTTCTAAACCTTCGTGCCCATTTTTCAAGACAAGTTTAGATAGGACAAGGGCTCAACTACAGCAAAGCTGCCAGCTCATTACGTCCCGTCAATTATTCTAACCATACATACTCTTGAAAGTTCATGTATTTCAGCATTTACAGAGCTTTTGAAACAAATCATGTCATCGAGGGCCCATTTAATAATATACAACATGGATAGGGAAAAATAAATGTCTGAATTTTACATTACGAGCGTAAAACGTAGGTCGCTCTGGTCCTACAATTTGAAGAAGCACTCACCAATCGGCCTGAAACAACACATTGACTCGTCAATTCTTTAGTTTTCATAGCCACCTGATTGGTACTTAATGTCGAACGGAAAGCGATAGCTAAAAGTTTTTGCTTTTTGCTGTGGCTAAGTGCATGTACCTAGCCCTGTAAATTTTTGCATACAACCCTAAGGATTTTTTCCCAAAGAAATGTTTTGCAAAGCTTTTTCATGTATTTCCAGCAGTAATCATAATGTACACTATAAAAGAGCAGAGTCTGTTTCTCTGAAGACCTGTTTACCTGATTTCCTAATATTTTTTGTTCAGTTGAACTGATTAGCATAAAATTCTTTGTTTTGCCGTTAACTATCGAAGATTTGTTTTCTTTCATTTTCATGTGTCTTGATGCCTAAACACGGTACTTAAATTGTATAAACAGAAAAATCTATTCTCCGCATTGACACATAATACATGCAACTCCTCGAAGATGTAATCGAGCCTGAGAACATCACCAGCGTACCATTGCTTCTGATCCATAAACTGAAAAGGTGACAGAATCGAAAGGGCGATTGTCAATAAAAAAAATACGGTCACGACAAAACAAGAAACGTTGATAACCTTTGTTCTAACTGTAATAAGTTATATGAAGATGACGAGGAATGGTTTTGTTGCCCTCGTATGGAAGCAGCGGTATCATGAGAACTTTTGTTATGAGTAAACTGTACAAAGATGTCTCAAAAGAACAGTTGTCCATGCCTTCAAATTGTGTAGTATTTCTGAGATCCTAAATTAATAGGTATAAAGTGGTAACAAGCAATTCATATATTATATTAGGCTTCCTCCAAGGCCATTTGCCTTTCTTTTAGTAAAAAACCTCTACGAAATGTTTCAGCGTTAAATGAGACAAAATTTTGAAGTATCTTATATTTTTGTAACATTTTTTCCGTCCGACAAAATTAGGATAACGTTTGCGATGGCAACTGAAAAATGTTATATCGCACTTTGTATGGATTGTATGGAAACTTCTGATAAATTCTCAGATATACTACTTTATGTTTCACAAAGTTTAAAGTACGAGCTCGTCAAAGCTTTGATAGTATTTACTGAAGTGTTCCAACTTTACAGTTGCCTAATTTTTATCGATTCCGTCCTACAATAATGTGTTTCCTTCCCTTATGAAGTGACGTGCAACCTGTTCAAAATGATTTTGGCATTTTCTGGTAAGGATTCAAGTACTTCAGTGATATGCAATAATCCTCTTATCTATCGATTATCCGTCCGATAAAAACAAGGATTCAAGTACTCCTCCAAAAAAAATGACCAAAGATAAATTTCTTTTTTATCGTCGTATCACATACTTGATACTGTACAGTCGTATTCAGTCGTCTTAGCTATTTTTAGGCCTTTGATGTTCATGCATTCTGAGTTCTTCTCTCTAGATGGTTGGGTTTAAGCCTATGTGGAAAACGTCTCCTAAAATTGTGTTTATATACTCTGTTCAATATTCCCTAAACTGCCTGAATATAATCTTCCCCTAAGCTCATCTCCGCATTTTTGTGAAACAACAGCTTTTCAGATATGCTGTCCATTTCAGTAACAAGACGTTTTAAATAGCTTTGTAAAGAGCAGGTATTTTCCCTCCATTATGGGAAGACGGAGCGTTAACTTTAGACATTTTGAGCCTCTGTATGAAAGCGCATAAACAGAATAAATAGAAACGGCGTTTCAAAGGGTGCACACGAAAGCCCTTTGTGGGCCTCTGCCACTCTAGATGCTCCTCAAATGACGCATTTTGGTCTGATTCCGATCTTCATAGCTTTTGACCAATGGTCGTAGAGTCTATTCTATTGCTGGTTCTATATTCTAGAATGAGCTACCCATAGATCCAATCACTATTTATATACTATTAACTTCGTGCTTAAAACACATTTATTTAAAGAGGCCTATGTTGTATAATCTACATCTTTCTCTTCAAGCGGTTGCTATCGTTTTATGAAGCATCATATTTTAGACTTCAAGCGATGTAAAGCAACTTAGGACGGAAACTTATAAGCACCATATAAGAGATAATCATCATTATCATCATCACTATCATTATCAGGTTTGTGATATTAAAACGGCATAAGAGAGAAACCTAGGAGTTGTAGAATTTATAGAAATTGAAAATGTACACAAGATATCTCGAAGATCAACTGCTACTTCAATATACCATATATGGTCCTTACAAAGTCACTTACTTACGAAGTGCATTAGATGTATTTGATTATACAGTCTGTAAAAGCCTCTTAGTGAGGTCGAGGCTCATACTGAGTCTTTTTTTTGGTGAATAATACGAAAACTCGAGATTTCTCATCAAAATCAAATCCATATTCACTGTATTTGTAAAAGGGTGACACCGTAATTTTCAAAAAGATTGTAAAACATCAAAAATTGGGGATAAGAAAGCTTGAAATAATGAGAGGCGGAAATACAAATGAAAACATAGAACTAAAGGCATACGGTAGAGTAGTAGATAGAGTAGTTCACTTAAAATGAAATATTTACGTAGCAAGGATAACTGATGACATATGAGTGAGATTTGAAGGAAATGCATAGTACTAAATAAAGCGTGAATCAAAACATGAAAATAACTACAAATTTCATCACTATTTTAAAAAACCACAATGAGTCCTGGGATCGCATTCCATTGGCACAACATAAAATGTGAAGATTGAAAACACCTTGTCGGATCGGATGGTTTTCTGATGATTTAACAGGCAAAGATAATTATCAGACGTAACACTCGACGTTCAGTAGGCGCCATGTTTTCTTTCTCAAGAAAGACAAGTGAATTAGAAGTCGACAGAGAAGTAATGGAGATCTTGTATATTTGCATTTCTTTCGTTGCTTTATAAATTTTGTTTAAACTGAGCCATTTTGTGCTTGCAGTCAAAGCTTTATTTTGCGAATAAAAAGCAATATTTTGACATTGCAATTAAATTTATATATGCATTCTGCAAATACTTAGAAGCTTCAAGATACCGCTCAGGAGCCTCACTTTTATAATCCTCTTTGAAATACTCGTCAATTGATGATGACTGTCTTTTGTGACCGTCCACCCGTTTGTGCAAGTGCCCATGTGCGTAGCCTACATTCCCCTTATCACACAGGTACATATTTAAACATACACATACTATGCATTGTTGGTTTACTGTAGGTGACTTAACTTTGTTCACTTGTACTTTATCATTTGCATTTTCACTAATAAACACTTTCATGCCAAGATCGTCAAGAAGTTTCTCAATAAGTTTATAAGTAACATTGGGTATATGCATCTAGGTAAGAAGCTACTACAGCTGCATAATGAATCAGAATAAATGAAATATCTTACGTTTGAAGTATTCCTTTTACAGAAACAGAAAAGTCATCAACAAAATAACTACAGAAAACCGAATCAGTCTTAACGCTCTGTTCTGCACTGATGAGCCCACAAAGGGCAAAACAGTTCTGTCTGCAGATTGAGTATTTTGCTCCCAAGCTTATGTTAGGTTGAGTACTCTCGGCTTGAGACGGTACCATTGTTGTTGCTTTGTGCATTGCTCACTGTGCTTGTGCAGTTTGAGTACT
>JAAAKL020014187.1:0-12065 GCA_010016065.2 Carybdea cf. marsupialis auct. non (Linnaeus, 1758) | reverse complement strand
GCGTTGAGACTGAATTCTAGCTATGTAACTAGCAAAGCTGCTACAAAGTAATTTAAAGAATTCATATGGTACCATGCTAGAGTGCTCAAGCTGCGCAAGCACAGTGAACAGTGCATAAAGCAATAGCAATGGTACCGTCTCAAGCCGAGAGTGCTCAACCTAATGTAAGCTAGGGAGCGAAATACAAATAATGTATATATATATATATATATATATATATATATATGCAATGGAAATATGTGGTGTAAGTAGCAACAAATTATATATTACAAAAATAATTCACTTCAACAGTATTTATACATGTGACTGTTGATACTGATAGCAAGTGTATTAATGATGGTCATGATTTCTGATACATGCACTTTTGATTTTTAAAGGAAGAGACATGTCAATGTAAGGGAATCTATTCCTTGCTTTTGCGTACTATATTTAAAAAACTTTCATTGATCCTCTATCTGAACATAGGCCATGACTGTGGTTATTGCTCCCATTGAAAATTCCTCATCCTCAATCTTTTATATGCATTTTCTTTGTTGAGGTGTGTTTTAAATAATGTGATATTATGTTGTTGTTTTACAAACTGGCCTAGATTGTACAAAGGGATATCTATGATGTCCTGTCAAGCATTGAAAATAAACTTCAAGCAAGGAGGCAAGTTAGAGAAAAGAAGGTATTTATGATAACTCTTCCTTGCCCATTAACCACATCCAACTCATTGTGTAATTATATTGCTGATCAAAAGTAAACATCTTGATGTATATATATAAATAGAAGACAAATAAAAACAATAAAAGGTAAAGCTAACAATCTTTTGAAACCAATGTTTCTTCCCTTCTTATATACAGATATTGGAACAAAAAGACATCTACAAAAGTTCATATCTAGCATTAAAAATTTACATTCCTTAAAATTCCTTAAAATCTAATGATAAAAATTTACTGTGTACTCAGGGTAAAAATTTTATAATTACAAATAACTTAATGGGGAAAAAATTGAATGAATTCAACTTTCTAAAAGAGTTAGGTCAGAACACCTATCAAGTGCTACTGCGCTTTGGAGATGAGGTTGACCAAAATGGACAATCACCTCTGCCAGCCTAGTGAACAAAACGTGCAGTGAAAAGACCTAATCTGCATGCCTACTGTAAAAAATCATTTATTAAGGGACCTCTGTGGTCTGGTGGATAAGTTCCTGGCCTTCAGTTCAAGAGGGTAAAGATGGTCAGGTTTGAAATCCCGGAAGGACCATTGGTGATGTCAGGAAAGGCATCCAGTTTTAATGTGCTCTATGCTCCAGTAACAAGGCCTGTGTACATTGGCACTGTCTAACCCTTTCTCCCAAATCAATAGATGATGAGGGCACAATTTTGTTGAGGCTAAATAATAAAGACCTGTCCATGTAAGCCCCAATTAGACAAAATTCTCTCATTAAACAGGGCTGTTGTATTGGTCAGTAAGTCTCCAATAATACAATTTCCCTAATTGTAAGTTGGATGAAACCAACATATCCCTTCTTTCAAAAGATTTTAAGTTTTTTTATAACAGGAATTAGAAAAGACTGGTATTCAGAACAACATTGATTCCTTTCCTCATAGGTTATGTTTTAAATGGTTTTTAGAAATACAGCTAGTGCAGCTAGTCTGTTACACAGTCTGTTAGTCAGAAATATCACAAATTTAAGAACTCCAATAATCCCTACCAAATCAACCCCCTTTTAACTGCAATAGTTATATATATATTTATATATATTTCTGTATTTATATAGGCAATGTGGATGCTAGAGTTGCCAGTTGTTATACAAGCTAAACTGCTCAAGATTCTATCACATACAGCAAGATTTTTCATATGACTGTGGTGTTGATGCACATGTATTATTCATGTTTAGTTTGTTTTTTGTGTGTAATAGACTGATCCAAAGGGTTTGTTAGGATTTGTTATGCAATAGGGATATTTTTTATTCAATTCACTCTTCTGAATAACCAGAACTCTCTAGCCCTACCCTTTACCCACTGTTGCACAAGAGGGACAGTTTTAGGCAATACGATGGTTTTAAAGATGGTAAGAGATTGTGACACTGTTATAAATACCCAAACTCTGTTGTTATAGGAGACATAGCCCAATATACACCCTCACCCCCTGTTTATAATTAATGTATTTACTAGTTTTCCATGCAGCTATTATGTAATTGGAGCATTTTATGTTATGTTATGCTTAAATGTTTGCTTTATGCCAATGCCATCCATTTAGAGCCTCCAGCTTTGGCCTCTATGTGTATATAAGGTAGGTCTGTAATAGTGGTGGCCCTGTCTTCATTTATTAACCTCAGCCTGTCTTCATTTATTAACCTCAGAGATCTGGACCATTGCTAGTAAAAGATCCAGATCCCTCCTAAATAGGCACTGTAGCTTTAGCTATTGGGATGCTGTTTAATAATATGATTATAAGATGTTGCAATTGGATACTTTGGTTTTGTAATCCATTTTGGCATTTGTAACTTTTAGATCAGATTACAGCATCTGCTGAATGTTATGAGTTCATTAGAAAAAATAGAGAAAATATTGGGTGCTGATCCAAATTCCCATGAAGTGGAAATGTTTCTAGAAGCAGGAAGGTATGCAAAACCACTACTTTTAGAAGATCTTTATCTTTTGAATCTTACCAGTCATGTTACATATTTGTACTCTAATACTCTAACCCTATCAATCAAAGTGTCGTCAGACCCTGACATGTGTCCTGCATATAAACAATTTCCAATTAATGCAGAGTTCGTTTTCCCCTAATATTTCTGATATTATTAACAGTATTTAAAGGCCGTTAATCACAGAGCACTGTAGGGTTATCCTGCAGACAAAGATAGCCTTGTTTAAAATCTGAGTGCTCTTTTTAAATGGGATTGCCAGAATGTCTTCCCAAATCATATTTGTCATCAGATACTGATTTTGATTGAATTTAGATGAAATCAGAATATTCCTGACATCCATCAAAGTTTTAGCCTAGGTAGAATACTTTTATCCATTCTTAAATTCCACAGTACTCTTGTTTTAGTATTTCCAGTTTTAGTTTAATCCCCCCACTCTAGTTGTTTTTGGTAAGGGATTTTTTAATTTTTAATGTCAGTTTAACCTACACCCTAAGGTCTCATGATTATTAACAGTAAAAAAGGGAATTATTTGATAAGTCATGGCTGTCAAGCTTCAAATCTTATAAAGTTATTGTAAAAGCAAGATTTGTGGACTTATTATTTGTAAATTTGATTTTTACACAGTTAAAGAGGTCTCAATATATGACAAAAGTTTAAGTGCCTATTTTGATGCAACCACTGGCCTAACCTTCAGTTCAAGAGGGTCAGGGTTCAAATCAAGAAAGGGCCAATCGATGATGTCTGGAAGGGTGTCTGGTCTCAAAGTGCCTTATATGCCAGTAAAGTCCCATGTACATAGGCACCATCCTAGCCCCTGTAAAGGGAAGTGCAAAGTGTTAAAACAGCATCTTCATAACTTTGTATAATTTTAGCCATTTTAATTGGAGGTCAAATAGAGAGAGATACCAATTTACATATCATTTATATTACACAGTGATCATTTGATTTGAGAAAATAGTAGAGAAATGAAAATTTGTTGTTACCATGACATATTCAATGATTCTATGATAATTATGAGTGCACTTTTATTCTTTCTATCCAGTAATGTTTAGTGGATTAGTGCATTAACAGTGCTACTCTTATAGGTTGAGGTAAAATAAAAATGACATTTCAATTTTAAAGTGGCAAAATAAAATAGCATTTTAAAAATTTTGCATAATTATGACCTACTGTCTCTTTCTTCATTCAGGAGTTCTCCAGGCCACTTCCTTGAGAGGATTGCAGGTGAATTTAATCAGCTCCAGTTTCATGTGAATCAGAGCAAGGGTCATCCACTAATTGAAGATATTCGTCCTGTAAGGAAACTATAAGTACAAATTATTGTTGTGATCTTTATCCCTCGTAATCATTGAAAAGTTTTGTGGATGATTAAGTGTCAATGATTGATTTTTTGATACATTAGTTTCTTATGATCCTTAGATATCGTTTCAACATCAATGTGGGCATTTAGGCAGGATTTAGAAACAGTATGCAACAACTGTAAATATGATTTCATAACTGAGCTTAGGTATGTGCTCTGAAACCTGCAATATTATTAATTATATATTTATCAAAAAACAGTCTTGTGTTATTTTATGACTTATTTGGTGATACATATACCTACCCTAGCACCATTATCATCACTATAGTGATGGTCACCACAACAACCATTAACATCATCATTTACATCATTATCATTATTGTTTCCATTCACCACCTATTCACACCTATTGATACAATTGTATTCATCATCATCAAAATCATTACAATCATCATCACCATCATCATCATCATCATCATGATTATGATAAATATTTCGAATCAACACTAGAAAATATCTACTGCAAAAGGGAACCCTTTTCCATAGTCTTCAAATAGTACTGCCTTGTAATATTATCAATATTTCAGTTGATGATGCTAGTTAGCGTCGAGAGCCTAGGAATTTCAGATGTCTCACCAACCTTGTGTTATTTTCGTGATTTTGGTAATTTTGATTAGATACTAGGGAAATGGAAAATTGTGTACGAATTCGGTGGGAAAGTGTGACATCACGATTTTGAATATTTTTGAATTAAGGGGAAAACCCAATTTTCATGTTACCCTATCAGTGAGAATGTCAATGGCCAAAATTGAGAGTGCTACCCTTTCCCAACACGGAGATATCAGGTTTCAAAGTTTTGGATCTCTCTAACTAAACCCTATTGTTTAATGCTGGTTCCTAACTTAAGGAAGCAATGTTTTGACCAGAGATTTTTGAGATTAAAACGCCCCTAGTTTAAACTCTATATACATTACATGTCTGCTACTTTGGGAAACAGCCTATTCAAAGCTTGCCTTTCGATATCTGGAGTCAAATCTTACTATTTCCAAAACTTTTGATTTGTGACGTCATCACTTTCCCTCCGCATGGGAGAGGGTACGTGGGGAATGCGTGGGTGACAGATTCAATCTCGGTTATGACATGATTTTCTATTTATCAAGTCTCTTTCAAATTTACCATTTCAAATCCCTTCTCCTCAAAAACTATTAGAATTTCCTGACCCTTTTTTTGTACTGAATCACCTATTCAATTCCCTTCGACTACGGTTATTTAGTTACTATTTTCTTCATAACCGGCACCCATTGCTCATTTTCTGTAACGAGGAAAGCAACTTATTCCTTAATATCTTGTTTCATAAATGCGTTTGACATTGCTTTCTAGAGAGTAGCCCTGATAACATCGAAGTTGCAAGAGAGCTTAGAAGTTAGTTTCCAACAAGGCATGAGAGACAAAGATGAAGATTTGGTATTACGTTGTCTGAGGACATATGCGCTCATTGATAAAATTTCCAATGCCGAGGAACTGTTTCGCCATATTTTTGTTGCGCCTTTTATGACCACTATAATTACCGAAGAGCTCTATCAAGGAATCGGACTCACAAATATTTGTGGTAAAGTCTTACAATTTGTTGCCTCCGACTGTAAGCTACTGTTAGAGCTGACGTCGGAAGTTGTGAACCAAGAGGGATTTTTAGAGCAAAAACAGCACAGGGTAAAAGGCTTTGACTTCCTGGTCAATTCTGTGTGGCCAGAAGTTTGTGAAGCATTTGAAATTCGACTTCCGTTTATCTTCTCGCCTGGGAATCCGGATCTGTTTCTAGAGGTAAGTCGTCATGCCATAAAGTAACTTTTTTTCTTAACATCTGTAATGTAGAGCGAGATTTCGTTGACTGAGACTCACACAAAAGGAAATGAGAACGAAAATGTGACGTCAAACAAATTATAACGGGGTAGGATACGATTGTCTTGTTAAGATCAGAATTTCAATGACAGTGTTCTTCGACCATTTCGATACAGTAGGTTTTCATTACCATTTGACAATAGTGGTCAAATATCTACAAACTGGCACTTTGTAGAGTGGAGGCCAATCCAGTAAAAGACAAATGACCTAAATAAAACTCCATAATGTCTTTAAGAGTAACAGCCCCCTTCCCACTCAAGAATGTTCCTGAGACCCCTAACTTTTGTGCAGATTATTCTTCATTGGAAAAGAAAAGGCATCAATTTACAAGGCTGGGAACAAAAAATAGCCCACATAATGATCAGTAACATTTGATCCAACCTTTGACAGAATCAACTGATTAGGCAGAAGGTAGAAGAAACTTGACGGAAGTAAATAAAAGTATGGAAACAGATGCGTTGAACAATCTGAGGTAATGTCAGAAAATGCTGAGAAATAGTTGCATCAAACATATACATCATAAAAGCTTTTGTGCAATTGATTGTTATTAGTATTCTCTGTAAATGCTAAACAAAGTATGAGAACATGAAATTAGATAACCATCATCTGTTACTATTTCAATTAAAAAATACATACAAAAGCACATTATGACAAGTATTTAGTCACAGGATAGATCCTCCAAATTATCATCTTAGAACTGATAGCTCCTTCAAGGAAACCATTCACTATGATAAAGAGCACTTGTTTACTTATTGTTTTCCACATATCAGAATGTTTTAGTTAGTTATAAAGGCTTGTAAAGTTGTTAGTTGAATACAAGTTAAAATTGATTTTTAAACTTTTCCCCATACAAAGGCATATCCTTACCTTCAAAAACGGTTGTCGTGTTTTCCAAAATCATAATAGGGATTCTGTTTTAATCCGGCCTCCTCCATAATCACAGTGAATAGAAGTAGGCACTCCTGTAGAGTACGCTTTATACTGTCTTTGAGTCTATGCTACTCACCGCCCCAAACTTCATTATGTTTCAACGCTTCATTACGTTTCAACGCTACCCAACGATTCAAGGTCAGTTGCAGGACTCACGGAGACAATGCCCAAGTTGCAAGGAAACATACACTTGCGATGACAACGCACGTAGGCGATCAATTGATAAAAATCGAAGTCATTCAATAAACAAGAGCATAAACTATCAAGTTTGTAGTCAGTTTCAATCAACATTTGGCTGTGGTCAATTAGTTCTGTCTTGTGTAAAAACATCCATTAACAGACATTTTAAACTACGAGGCGACATACGATAGTTATAAAGATGATATATGTAAAATATTGTTAATTACCCCTATGACGTAAGTCAGTCGGTGACTACGAGACTGCTGATAAATTATCGTGAAATAGAAGCAGAAATAAAACATGAACAATTCGATGATTAAGTGAACTAGATATATCAGTGGTATTTATCATAGTAATACCATTACTATTTCAAGCTATTTCAGTTAGTAAAACTCAGCTGCCAGGAGAGCTTGCTTTGCATGGGAACATATTTATGTGGTTGGGCATTTGCAACCCAGAAGCTTCTATTTATATGGTTAAAAAATGTTCCAAGGGGATTCTCTGCATTAAATATATTTGCAGGATTTGTTTTAGGGGTTTTGTGGAATTTTTACCTACATCCATATCAGAGGCATTTCCTTTGAATTTAATTCCCACTGATTTGCAAAAGAAGCAAAGTAGAACATAATAATCTTCTTAAACTTGAGTACACTTAATGTGTAGATCGTAAAATGTAACTATTAACGCAGAAAACAGTATTTTCCAACATAAACCCAAAAATTCTCTTGGTTTTAGGTTTATTAAAGCCGATTTACACGCTACGATTTTGTCGGGCCGACTCACAGTTGGTATGACATACGTCTATTGTTCAGGAGCCTGATTTCATGGTTGTTGATCTCAGCACGAATCGGGACAACTGAAATTGGAACAGATTTATTCCCGACTTTTTAAGTCGTGGTAGAGCCTCAACAGTTTTAACATGGGTGCCTTGAAGTCGCGATGCGATGCGATGCGATGGGGAACTACACAGAAACTTAGTTATTTTTAGGAGCGTCTTGTAGGGACACGCTGTAAGCATATCAAAGGATAATGCTGTGAGTTTCATTTGCAATTTTAGCTCACTGATAAAGTTTTTGATGACACACAAGCCAGCTACGAAACGACCACATTAATGCAGCACCCAGGACCTAGATGAGTGCTTATTTATCATTCTCAAGTAAGGTCAATTGATTGTAGGAGAAGCTGTTTGTGAGTAAGTTGAAAGCCAAAACAGTGGCTTGTGCTCAAAGTCGTAGAGCGTGTCGTGGTGACTAATTGCACATACTACTAGCTTTGGGTTAGTCACGTGGCTGAATCGGCCTTGAATCGCCCCGACAAATCGTAGCGTGTAATCAGCCTTTATGCTGCATGTCGCAAAAAAATGGAAGCCCAAAGAACTGTAACAAAACATTATACAAATAGGTCTTGATTGTTTTCTTTTGATTGCAATCTCCTTGCCAGTCTTTGCTAGTGGCTTTTGTTACTATACCCCGGTTACTTTACAGCTGATGTGTGTATAAGAGAAGAATCTGTACTTTTGTGAATGGGACCTGTTTTGCATATTCCATTATCAGACTTCATTGTCTTTCAATTATTTCACAGCTCCTCTTTCCTTAAACGATCAGCCCCCACTCCTTTATTTTAGGTCCCCTCTGTTATTTTGAAATTGGTCAGCCATCGCCTTTGATAAGAGACGTCAAATGTATTTAGATCCGAAGTTAAATTAGAAGGGTAAACGAGGTGAATACTATGTATGCTTTAATGGAGGACCTTAAAAACATCGATGTCTGCCAGTGCTGGACAATTTACTAACCTATTATGTGATGAGTAAGAGAATCATTTTAAAGATTTGGGCTAGAATTAAGAAAATACCAATTTACAAGTAGTATATTTTTGAGTTGTTTGAGACCCTGGAATGCAACGTAACTTTATACAAACAGCTGTTTTCTGGGCCTAGTGACAAATTCAAGTGCTCATGTACAAATGGATCAAATGGAAAGAAGTTAGCCAGATTTTATGCGAACCAAAGTTGTATTTCTCATTATTTATTGCCCTTTCCTTCAGAGATATCGAGTAATGATGACATTCCTTAATAAATTCGAACACCTTTGTACATCGTACGAGAGCTTTTGCAGACTGAGATCACATTCATCCTATCAGAGCTTTATAACAAAGTGGAGCCTTCCCATTTACTTTCAGATAAGGTAAATGCAGTTTGTTTTATATCTCTTTTGTCATTTTTGGCCTTTTCAGGACCGTTGTCGCTATGCTTGACCTTGATTGTGACAATAGAATAATTCATCGTATTCTTGTATTGAAAGAGTCTAAGTATGTAAGGTATATTTAAACGAACTTGAATACATCAAACTTACAGTGCATTGAGATGTGCAGCAAGGGCCGAACGGCAGTTGACACCCAACCTGTCAAATGATGATACTAGATCCGTCAAGGATGGGTCGAGTCTTCTTTCTCGCGGTTAAAGACTTTAAATATTGAGCAATCTAGTGACTGTTGCCGCTTCGACTCGACGAAGGAGGCAGTGATATAACATGGCTTTTAGTAGTGGGCAAAATAAAATGGGACAAGAAAAACAGAAAAGTACGACTATTAATTTTTTGCTTTCTTTTAATTCGTTTCTTATTTGTAATCAATAAAAAAATTGGGGTGGGGTTGGGGATGGGGTGGTGATCGAACAGTTGAAGTGGGAAGATATGGACGTTGAGCCCTAGACCCTTTATCTGTCAGCCATTGCATGTGGTAGCTAACATGTCAAGTGATTTTGGCCCTGGATTATAAGACTAGGAGGTAGTCTCTTGTGAACCCAACGCTTCGGCATGACGCTGACTTACCTTGCCAGGGTTTCTTGACTATCTATGTTCGTAATGCGCAGGAGCGTGTTTCAGGTCCCGGAGAGCGCATTTTTAAGGAGAAAATGCAGTAACTTCAATAGACACTGGTTACTTACAGATAACCTTAAGGATAATATTTCTATTTTCTTAGTAGTTTACAGTTAATATAGCTCTAAAAAGTAGTTAGAATTATACGAATGGTATGAGGATATTACAAATTCGTAAGTTAATGCATTCTCGATGGAATCAAATAGTATCGGTGTAGAAAACTGGTCTTTTAAATTTACTGTAACTGTTTTCTAGGTTGCAGGAGGTCGGTGGGACCCTTGAAGAAGACTTTAACAAGGCCCTCGAACGAGTGGAGGAAGGTATGTCTCAATGGTTAACAATAGAGGGTTATTTAAGAATTGTTGTATGATTAGCTATTCAAGGAGACAACAGCACTCGCAGCCTAGTACTTTCTGTTTCATGGAATGTTTGGTATCGGTAGTCCAAGTTTATGGAAGGAGAAGGATTTCGCTATGGATGGAGCTTTCGTAGTTGGTATGGTTTGAATGGAACGGTTTAGAAAAATGTTGCCTCAAAGTCGATCAAAAAGTCGAGGTGTGCGTTTTTTGTCCTTTTCCTCCGACGTGTTCGTATTTCTTGAAAGCTTGATATTCATCCAGGCACAACTCATGACATTTACAAAAATGGTTTTTGTTTCCAAAAAGTATAACTTTTTGCTGCTTGTTTCAGACAACAAGAAGGTGTACTGTAACTCTACAATTATCTTACGTTTGAAACGATGACCTATCAGGGTCAAGTATGCAATGTGGGTAGACTTTTTGAGTAACATTTAGTTAATATCATATTCATTTCACGTCGTAACTGAATATAGAGATGGTGCTCAGGAAACTTTTATTTTAAAGCGATCACAAGTCAACGCTAGGAGGTATTTAAATTTGGCCAGAAAACGTTTTATCTCAGCTCATAGTTGCAGACGATTTTAGACCCTCCCTCCGTTTGGAATAGGATTAAACTTAATACCCACGGAAAAATGTGATATGGCATAAGTTGCATGGAATCCAATTTAGTATTGAGAGTATCATGTGATTTCTTGTTGTTGAGTTCGAAACTAAGATTATGTCTGTGCTTGCAATAGAGAAGGCGTGCCTTAAATTGTAACACGTCTCATTTGTTGATTTGAATTATAGGTAATTGGAAAACACGTATGTTTTATGGTTGTTGGTCTGCCGTCCAACGATGTTTCGATGACAAAATTTATATCGATCTACTTAGTGGACGATTCTGGAAGTTATTTCTACAGGTAAGAAAGGCTCTTATAGGTCATTATTATAGATTTATATTATATTATTATATCATTTATTATAGATATAGTTGTAGTTCATCATTGTCAGAACGCTGCGATAAATGTGAAATAGTTTCGGATATAAATAAATCGCTTCTTGCAGCTTATAATTTTTTTAAAAGGATCGACCTCAGATTCTTTGCTCTTCTTCTCTTTATTTGAATTGTTATCTTTTAGTTTTTCAATGTCCTTTCTGTGGCCTACATCAGTTTCCTTTGCCAGAGAATCCACACACTACAACAGATGACCTTAGTTCTTATTTGAAGATATTATTTCCTGTTTTAACGTAAACATAAACAAATTAATCATCAACGGGTTGAAATATTCATGTATGAGAATAGTATGTAAACTAGCAGTAAATTACTAAATAAATGAAAATAGGTGGATAAATGGACATATGTGAGTAAAGAAATGTAAGTGAATGGCTACAGATAGGCTGATCAATAAATAGGTGGATAAATGAAGGTTAAGTGTCAAAAAATACTAGAGCAATACAAAACATTTCAGCAACGGGAGTCGAACAAGTGACCCAGGCATTCGTTGCGCATCTCCGCTGATAACATGCTCGGTTTCTCTAGTCACCACATTAGCTCCCAATACTCAATTGGTGGACATCGGCATTCAGCGCAGTGCAATTTTTGAGACCAGCCTCACCAGTCTAGTTACAACAGAAGGACTCCCGTCATTCCCATAATATGTCCCTCGCCCATTAAAAATATGTGGATTGATAAATAAGTAGATATATATGAATACGTAAATAGATATAAAGGAGTAGATAATTATAACTACGTAGATAACATAAATCCAGTTGATTATCCAACAGCGAAAGTGCTCAATGCATAAATGCATACATATGCTGAAAGATCGTAAGAACGTGAAACTCAGAGTAGCAAATCCCAAGTTTAGTTCCTTTCGCGATTTTTCTACGTAGATATAT
>JAAAKL020014186.1:0-12065 GCA_010016065.2 Carybdea cf. marsupialis auct. non (Linnaeus, 1758) | reverse complement strand
AAAATCGGCAGAATTTAACACGAAAAGGAAGGAATGAAACTTACATCTAACTGTCTTTTCCAAATAACCAATCAAAACTCGGGCTTCCATATTGGTGTTTCTGACCAATCAGTGTCCGCAGAACTGAGTAGCTAACCGAAAAGACCTAATGTAAAGACAAATTCTTTCTGTCTACAAAGTAATGGTTTTCTTGGTTTTATGTCGTCTAATTTCATAACGGTCAAGTGGAAGGCAGACCTAGCCTCACCTATGGGACTTAAGTGGTCATCCGCATACATTTTCTCAGTGTCTGATTCTTGAAACCTGCATTGAAGAATAAAGCTGTTTCAGCCCATCAAAGGCATTGTAATATAAATGCAATCGGTGAACATGTGGCAATCATGGTTTTGCGTCCATATCCATTTACGAGTTCAGGAAGTGGACTCACTATGTTCACTCCACCACTTCATCTGACCATCAACCTTCTACCTAAGACGGAGAGCTCACATGAGAAGACTCGGCCCGACACGCGACTGACGACAGCAAAAACAAAGGATTCGTGAAAGTTCATTTTGGTACTTATGCTTTCGTCTTGGTAAAAATTATCCGTGATTCTAACGAATTCAGAATAATGACATCTAAGCCGCTCTCCATTGCATCGTTACCTAAAACAGTCGGCTATCCTGCAGCTAAGCCATGCTTTTCATTGGCTCTTGTCATCAACCCATTTACGCATAGCTGTGCTACAGAGGCAATCATTTCTTCAATACATTTAACTTGCGATGAAAAACTGTCTTAAAAATCTCTTTTGTGCAGCATGAGTTTAAATGACTCATCTGATGCTACATTAACGCGGCGGGATATTTAGAAACCACGAATCCTCGAAGATGAGAAGTTTACAACATAAGGGTGTAGAAATTCTATTACTAGTAATACATGACAAGTATCTGGATCACATACCTCCCTGCTAATTCCTTATCCAGATATTTGGCTGCCAGTCTTGCACCGTAGACTTCGCCTTGAAGCTGAAACACATATTTCCGTAGGTCTACGTTCTCTTTTTTGAATTGTCCTCTTTCCGTTTCTAACATCGCCTCCCTGGTTGCATCCTTACGAAACTGACTTAATTCGGATTCCTTGGAGAACAAAAACCCAAAGGTATATAAAAGATAACACGACAGTATGAAGAGACCTACAAGACACCCAATGACTGTTCATGAGTACACCTACAATACTATCTAAAGACACCTACAGGAAATCCTACGACTGTTCGTAAGAACATCTACAATACTAGTGAAGTTGAACACACCTACAAGGCTTCTTATGACTGTTCATAAGAACATCTACAATACTAATGAAGTTAAAGAAATCTACAGGACATCCTATGACTCTTCATAAGAACATCTACAATACTAATGAAGTTAAAGACACCTAGAGGACATCTTATGACTGTTCACAAGAACATCTACAATACTAATGAAGTTGCAGAGACCTTTAAGACAATGATCATTCTTTTTTACTTGAAAGGGCTTTCGAAGAAGGCGACGTTGGGTAATCATCTGTTATTAAACACCACTTTTCAAAAATTACAGTAAAAAGCTTTGGCTTGAATCGTTGCAAATTCTAACGGGCTTGCAGAAAGCGAGGCGGCCACATTTATATGTCATTCGTAAGGTATATTACTTTTAGTATCCGTTTCCAAAAACATATCACGTTAGCCCAAGGAACCTACAAAAACGAAAAGTTGTTTTCCCTGAATATTCCGTCAGTCCTGAAACTGAGATATGTCCATTTCTCTTATTCTCCCTCTATATTTGACATATATACCCCTGAGTGAGCCTTAGTGTGTACCTGTAATGCGTGATGCTTGCAATGCTTAAACCCCATTGACGTAAAAAAACCCATTGAGACACGAAATTCTCTGACTTTCTAGGTTGTCTATGAGCCTAGCTTCTTCCTTTTATTTTCCTTGAGGCTTCCACAAAACAGAGTTTTCTCTGTATTTTGTGAGAACCTGCTGTTCTCCAGGCTTTCAAGGTTTCCCTGAGTTTGCAGATACCTTCTAAAAAACAAAGGACGTGAAAAACCTCCCTATTCCTGAGCTTGCCACACCCAAAACCTTCGTTCTTGACTACTGATAAACTGCGTCTATTAATTATGGCAGATAAAAGTCAATACTTGCCACCTTCAAACAACGGAAGATTACTTACAACAGACAGTTTAGTGAGTTAAATAAAATTTAAAAAATAAAAAATCTATGAGATTTCAAAAATAGAACATTGTTTTGGGCTTTTCATGGGATATTATGTTGATTGTATTAAAACAAACACGTATACAACAATCAGAATACAAACACCTGACACACATATCACACACACGCGAACAAAGCTCTCACGTATCTGATCAACGAAAGAAGAGAAGAGAACGAAGATTTGAAACGTTTCCCTTTTATCCCAAAATTTCAAAGAGGTACAACAAATTTCCCGAAGACACTCGGCAGCTCATTTACATATGGGTGTAAACAACTAGCACCAAACCGTCCTTACGAAATGAGTATCTCATGCCACTATGCCACCAATTGAACGCACTAGTGGCATGGTGGTAGAGTGTCAGACTCGCAATCCGAGGGTCGTGAATTTGAACCTACTCTGAGCTTGCCTGCCACTATTTCAGAGGCACTGCGCTCTGTCGTCTGCTCTCGTGACGTGGGAAAATATGTTTCGAGAGATAGGAGACAGAGGGGACTGCAAGCATGAATAGATTATCATCCGATAGGGGAAGATTAACCCCGTTCTTAGAAGTGACTTCGGCCTTGAACGGGGTGAAAAAGAAATCAGCTTCCAATTTTTCTACCAGCTGGTACGTCGAGTTAAACACACTGATAAAGTAGCAAAAATCAAAAAAGTTAATCATTGCAATAACATCACATTGGACGTGTTTCCGGGCAATCCATCTTCGCTTCCCCGAGTTCCAACATCGTTTATTGACAGAAAATGACTAAACCACGACTGATAAGATTTACATTAACGCATTTCCTTTGCAGATAAGCACACGGAGCGTTTGTATCCTTTTTCACAAACATTGGCTAAAATTAAACAATTTGAGCGATTTCCGCCTTAACGTTATATCATAGATACAGATTTTTAAGGCGACTTGGTGTACATTAATTCGCGTTGACTCAGAAGTGACGTCTGAAGTTACTGCTGTCAGCTTTTGAAATAATAAACAAACAAATTACGACAACCACATACCTTTAAAATGCTCAAAGGGACGGGGAAAATAAGTTCAAGCACAAAGACACTGAAGTAATAAAATAGCGCGGAGCGAGAAAATTAAGTACTTTACAATTAAAAAAAAAAAGAAGAAGGAATGACGAGTCTTCAGAACGGCTCTTTACTTCAAGGAAATCTGAAATCTGAAAGTTCATCATTAGCATCTTCTAATCTATTGCAGTCCAATGATACAGCAATTTAGTTTAACACCTTTCATTTCCCTATAACTAGGGTTAGGGCGGTGACCATACAAACTTTCACTGCAGCAGAGAAACCTTTTATGCCCCATGCCATTCCTGGCGTCGACAATGACCATCTAGGGATTTAAACCATGACAAACTGAGATAAAAGTGAAATATAAACTCATACTTGCCCTCATTCGTATACATGGCAAGGAAATAAACTAAGGAAAGACTAAAAAATCACGTGACTAGACTAACAGATAATATGCGCAATGCTCCCAAACAGACAGAAGTCGGATTTATGCTTGCATCCCGATGTCATAGTCGCAGCTAACAAGTTCGGTGTCTACTGTCGACGCTTATTGACAAGCTACTGGAAAAAGCACTATTATAACAAGATAATTACCAATTTATTTTTAATGGCATCTGAGTCTGGTGTACTTCCTGCTGATGAATGTAGTTGAAGTTGTACAGCATGAAGTTGGAGTAACGTGCTTTTTAATTCTTTTTCTAGGACAACTGCTTTGGCGTTGGATTCAATGACGTCTTCTCTAAGCGCAACCAATTCCGCCTATCAAAACACAAGTAAAATATGGATTTATTACTACACCGTTAATACCGCAGAACAACACAGTATAACTCCATGATTCCCAAGTCGGGGGTGTAAGCATTTATGTAAATGGAATTCAAACTTCCACTTGTTTATTTCGTCTTCTATAACATAGCCTACACAATGAGGCGTCGGCCTACTTTCGCACGTAAATGAATAGATCAAATGCATTGGGGCTGGATGTAAATAGGTCTCGAAGTCGAAAGACTAATAGACCTAGCAAATATGTACATGTGCAAGTTGGACGAAGTCGTTGCTTGGATCCATATTAACTCTTGCCGTGTCTTTAAATGGTCAAAGGCATCGCTGTTTGGCTCAGGTAGGTATTATTCTTCCGACAACACTGCTTCTTATCAAGACAATTTTTCTGTGTCTGAATACAGATGGGTTTGGGAAAAGTGACAAAACAGTCATAAAACCCGTTCTATCTCGTAGCCAGCATAAGGAGTTGCCATGCCTTTCACAAACTTTTACAATCTCAGACGTATAAGACATTTCGGAACCGTTATCAGATTTTACTGTGTCTTCGGATGGTGGCGGCAGACTGGGCCTGTACCATCTTACCTGTCAATTTATTAAGATGCTCCTACAACTAGGAAAACGATGCTAAAACCAGAAGGCCAGTTATTGCACAATAGTCGAAATACATGCACACAAAAATTCTGGCTTATTTAAGGCTTTCCTGACCTTCTTACTGCTAACACAACAAACATGATTGAAGTACAGGCAAAACCAAATCAGGCAATCGAAGAACATAAGAACGTTCAAAAATCGACAAGGAGCGTATATCGACAATACTGTTCACCTTGACGATCGCTTACCGTACCTTATGATAAGCAGAGAGGTCTCCCAAGGGAGACGTAAGCTTCCCCCCCCCCCCGGGGAGGGACTGAAATAATTGAGATCATAGAAATGATTTATTTGAGTTTCTAGGTAAACATAAGATAACTACCGATGAAGCCGCGAAGAACTCCATGACGCGGAAGAAAAGATATGGAGGGAGAGTCTTCACATTTCAAACCTTAATATGATAGAAGAATTTATAATCAAATACATTTGACCATCTTGAAGTCACAGAGGGACAGGATTTGTAAGGGGCGCCACGTGTTTTGACTTAGCACACATCAAAGGTTCCGTTTATTTTCATTGATCATTTGATGCGCAGGCTTTTCATCAGTCGCAGCGTCGCCTTGGGTGTGAGTTATAGAGGATCCCAACTTTAAATCAGGTCTTAATATTCGATCTTTTATTATAACGATCCAGAGGACTTCCCCGATTTCATCTTTTTATCCTTAGTCTAATTTAGCCAATCATATATCATCTTTTACAGTATAAGAATACACGGGTTTTGAAAAATGAATTGGCGTTTTTATCTCAGGCTCAATTGTTGCAGTTAATTATTAAAAATGAACTTGAAACATTTTCAATACTTCTTTAAAATAAAATATTCACAGTGTTACTTTGACGCGTCTGTGTGTCTGTGACACATGTTAAAATGTTGAATCCAATTTTGAACGTACGCGAATACATGTAGAACTTAAGTAAGTTACCATAAGTTAGGGGAAGGCAGGATAAGCAAAAAAATGGCACACTGTCAAACTGAGGCTCGATTTTTTTAATGGTATTTTCATAGAATTCTAGGGTTTTATACCCTAATTTCTTCACAAAGTTCTTACAAAACGTCAATGTATTTTCTGCTTTCAAGTCCAGTTTCAAGCTCTTTCTTCTTCTCATTTATCACACCATTCATCTTAGCTATTTGTTAGCATGTTAGCATGTCATTAAGCTGAATACCGTACTTTTAAAAGGCAAATTCTGTGACATGCAATACGGAGAGCCTAAAAATACCTATTTATCTTCTTAGTTTAACTGGCTCGAAACTACGGATATCTAAAAATGTCTCAGGCTCCTTAACCCGAAGCTATCGGCGGCAATAAAGAGGAACCCATTTCTTTCACCAGCAGTGAGACAACGACAGGTGGCTTAACGCTAAAGCTTTCATAGCCATGGGCCATGATACTGGCTAAACCCTTGTCATAGATCGTTATGAACCGGCTGAGGCGGATGTGCATGGCGTCAAAACAAGTACAAGTTATGGAATTTGTTGTGAGCGTCTACCCCTTGAACGCTCACAACAATCTACATTAAAACTCCAAAACAAACGTGCAACCACCTTAAAACATAAGTACCTAGTAAGAAGCACGATTTGATGTTTTCTACAACGTTTTTTATTAATGACATTAGTATGCCATCTGCCAGTCATTGAATAATTTAGCAAGCTGTGGTTTTCGGAGAACGTTTATAAACTTGGATCTGCTCTGCATTTTCTCTGTGTTATGATATTGTGATTGGAAGGTGGACCTCTTTGTAAATAAACAAGGAAAATTTCATATACTACAGCGTACTATTTCACTAAATTCCCAACATATGAACTGAAGCAGATGCAACCGTTAAGGAGAGCAGTTAAATAATAACAAAAAAGGCACATGGGAAATCATACGATTGGGTAGTATTTTAATCATCGTAAACATTTGGTGACTACAGTTTCCCGAAGTCTTTCCACCGCGTGGGCTTAGTGTAATGACATCTTAGAAACGATAGCATGCAAAAAAGATAACTGGATCTAAATTCATCCAAGAACAATTGCTGCACTCTCGGGGCCTCCATATGAAGTAAATGACGATTCATGTGATAATGCCTTGTAGCAATAAAAACCTCGTTCTCGGTTTACAGACTACCAGAAGGTTTGAGTAGGGGGGAAAAAGAAAATCCATAAAGTGAGTTTAAAATCTTAATTCCATACGGTGCTTTTGGGCATAAATGAGGCTCAAAAATCGGCGGATGCCACCGACTGTTGATTTGAACTGAGAACTCCTGGTCAAACTGAGTGTACAGTGGGAGCGGGGGTGCATTTTAATTCGTTGAGACGAACGAAAGAGATGCCTGTGAGATAGAACAATTGCAATTTTATGCATACATCAGTTTGTTTATATATATCAAAATCCAGCCTCTAGCCATAGCCCAAAATAACGACAAAACACAGCAGAGTCCAGAAAACAATTGGTGGGAAAGTAGCCATTTAAAACGAAGCAAAGAAAAAATTTGAATTCTTAACAAGGACGTGCTCATTGTTTTACAGCGTATACAAATAATCTGAGATTGCCGTGAATCTTGGATAAGCAATGACTTTTATTGATTACAAACCTTATGTCATTATTGAAAAAATGTTTATTGGGGGACAACCACCCTCCTCGTACCACCAACTGTCTTCCACTGAAGGAAAAAACAACAGCACAATGCAAAATGGTGGAGCGGATAGGGAGTAAGCAATAAAAAGCTTCCCGAAATAGCAAAACCGAGAACTATTTATAGATTAAATGTGTCCGCTACGGATTAGTTTTTGGAGGTGGTTTTTAGGAGCGGCAGAGAGAGCCACTGCCCAAGGCACTGCACCTTCACAGCGCCTAACATTTCTATGCTAAGATATAAGATATAGTGACGGGAAGACAGTACCCCTTCACCCTCCTCAGTATATCCAGCCACCTTAACATGAATGGCAACATAGGGCCACAGTGAACTTTATCCGACCACACCCTTCAAAAACGCCACTGGTAATTTTAACACTATCTGTTATATAGATACATTAACGACCTTATACTGCGTCACTATTTAATATTTTGTAAAAAATATGCTCCAATTGTTAAATGTGGCAACCTTTTCTGACAAAAAACGATGATCGCAGGGAAAGTGTAATGTCACGATTTTGCAGGTGTTTGAATTGCAGAAAAATAATCAGTTTTCATGCTTCACTATTAGTAAGAACGTCAATGGCCATAATTGAGAGTGATGCCCTTTCCCAACACCAAGATAACAGCTTTCAAAGTTTTAGATCTCTTTAACAAAATCCTATTACTTGATGCTGGATCATAACTTAAGGATCCAAGGAATATTAAGAGAGTTTTGAGCGGAGATTTTTTTATGATCAAACACCTCTAGTTTAAACACAAAATACACCATAGGTCAGGTATTTTTGGATACAGACATTCCAGGGCTACCTTAAAATATCTGGAGTCAAATTGTACAGTTTCCAAAACTTTTGATTTGTGACATCATCACTTTCTCTCTGAATTTCCTGTTTCCGGTCTTCCATGTCGCTGTTCTCATCATCTGCACGCTTAATTCCTCACCTGTAATGATCATAATAGCTATCTTTTCGTACCCTTTGTTTTCTTGAACCAACACATGTGCTCTTTGATTACTGTCTGGAGCCTAGCTGATCACTTCCCTACGAAATGCTTTGTAGAAATTATCACTGGGGGAAACAGCAGAAATGACCTATACAAATATGGAATAAGGATCAAGCTAAATGTTGTCCTTAAGGATTGCAGCCATAGCCATTTCTAGAAGAAAATACAACTTTGACAAACGACAGATAAATTATTGATTCATTGGAACTGGATTGAACATGGTCAAAAGTGGTTGAGGACTGTCCAGAGGGGGATTGGTGGGGTTTGATGGTCCAGGACCTGCAAAAAATTTTATTCTATGACAATATTAATTGCCAAGAAACCTAATGGGGCCCAATGCTATCAAATACCCCAGGGCCCATGCTTGCTCTTGATGGCCCTGGGAATGATGTTTTGTATGAAATTCATAAATTTTACTGTGAATCTGATGGCAAAATACAATCAATCATATCAAACAAAAGTCATGAGAGTCGTATTGGAACGGGAATGTGATGGCTAGTGCTGCCTTATCAGTGATGCCACTCGTCACCAAAATGGTGTATGAAGTGGCCCACAGTGCAGTTTAACTGCTTCAAGAAGGGGAGTTTATAGGGGGAGGACTGGAAGAGGTGGGGTCTAAAAATTATACAGCTCATCATAAGATACTAGTTTCTTCAAAGAAAATGTTGTAGATGCAGCCTCCAGATTTCAATGAAGGTTAAACCTACTTTCTTCAGTAACTAGGGTAATCTCCAACAATGTCCGTGCACGTTAGTCACTAAGGGTGTTAAATATCGCAACCATTCATGAAAAGTGTTACCATAACTCAAAATTTTGAAATATAATAATTACTAGTGATTAAGATTGCATCATAGGTAAACATCACCTAAAAGAAAAAATCACCCCTCCCCTATCAGAACACATTGGTCCTGGGGCTATCCATGAGTATGCATGCAGATGTTTCATCATTGTCTACTTCTTCATATAAAACAGATTAAATAAAAGCAGTGGTGGTTTTAGGGTATGGCAGATGGGGCAGTAGCCAAGGGCCCCACACTTTCACTTCAAACATTTTTTTATGTCAATTTCTTCTTTTTCAAAAAGCTTTGTCACCAATTTGAGAAAGGATGAGGAATCACACCTAACCACACAAATAAGACCAGATCCCAATTTATCAAAAGGCACTATGAAATTGACAATATTGACAATAATACTTTTCCTTATTAGGGCCCTGCATTAGAACAGTGCCCAGAGCCCCACACATCAGAAAACTGCCCCTGCAAACAAGTTGATGATGGCTTGTTTGACACCATGCACTCCACTGACAGAGGCTTGGGAGGTACTCATACAAATTAGAATTCATTTCCTTTCTAATGTCACTAATGGTCCTTGCAGCAATTGAACCTGGTCCTTTGGAATCGGAAATAAGTCAACCAGATACAAATGTGACTCACTAAAGCCACATATAATTAATCTGTGATCCATAATTAAGACATAACTGACAGCTTGAGCTGAGGAGGCTTTTAAAGGTCATCAAATGCATTTCTATCATTATCATCATTTTGGACATTGTTCTTAACTCCCTGGATGATCTAAAGGGATGCATCCGAGCAACCAGAATGCTTGTTTCTACATAAGATGCCCTCTCTATTAAACCACCTATCCTTTGTAAGGCATTTTTAAAATAATAACTACAGAAAGTAGATCAAAGCAACATTACCAGATTACTTTCAAGATTAAGGTACCAAACAGAATGCAATATAAATACCATACTAACAAAACATTGTAAGGTTGTGCTAAATGTATCTTAAAGCTACGCTAAAGAACATGATACAAAGGATTTGGCTTTACTGGAATGCTTGGAAAGGTATTTAAACTCCATTCCTTATCAGGATCCTTATATGGCAAATCCTATTGATTTTCTAAACAAGTTATTGTACTGAAGAAGTCTTACTAGTGCTGCATTGCCGGACAAATTCTGGCCAAGAGGCCATGTTCAAACCCCAATTATATAATGCATTACCTTTTGTAAATTCACTACTCCTCTACCCTCTCTCATTTTAGATTGACATCTTTGCTGTCAAATCACAGCTCTCCACCCATTGATGACAAGTCCTCATCACAACCAGCTGATTCTAATATTATCAGGCTTCCTAAGTCTGTTCTAATCAGACATCTCAAGTCTTTCTATCTTTCTGTTGTTGAAGCAAGGGGTGATAAATAAGTGACTGCTTGTCATTTAACTATTATTGTACAAATAAAAGAATTGGGGAAATTGTTGGAGGAAAGGGTATTTGTACTATGATCTTGCCAAGTGCATTGACTGCCCAGTGCATTGACTGCCAAGTGCATTAACTGCCAAGTGCATTGACTGCCAAGTGCATTGACTGCCAAGTGCATTAACTGCCAAGTGCATTGATTGCAAAGTGTGTTGACTACCTGTTGCTACTATGCACTTACTTCTTTAAGCATAGGGTGGCGTTCATTATTTAAAATAACTCCAAGATGGTATGATTAGCTAGATTTTTTCGGTAATATATTTATAAAATTTCAACACCTATTGTCATTTTATCAAGGTTTAGGTAATGTGGTCATGTGCTACTATCACATTTTTTTGACAAGTCAAAATAAATCCTGAAAACAGCCAAAAACCAAAGAAAAGGATATAAAAGCAAATGTAAAAATGTCATTGAGCAACATTTCCATATTTGGCTAACACAACAATGGACCAAAGAATCATGTGTGAAGTTTTTGTAAGGATTTATTGGAAGTGGACTGTAACACTTGCCTGTATGAACGATTTTTGACTTTACATTTATGAATAGTATATAAATTATCTTCAGTCACAGAGCATGGGCTTCTGCATTGACAGATCTGTGGATGCAGTGCTACTAATACTTGAAAGGAATTCTCTTGATAGTTGTCAACACATTCTAACTCTTCAATCAAGTACTGTGCAATTACTTGAAGGCACTGCAGCCTGGGTAAAATTTTGGACATTCTAATGTTTTGGCTTATGACAGCCAGTACATATTGTATCAGTCTGTCCTGTTACCTATGACCTATATTGTCACTCTCACAGCAAGATATTAATTTAAAAACTAATATACCTTTTTGTGTGGTAGCTATTTTTGGGAATGATACAAAAAACAAGTTGCAACAATAAGAACAACTTTGGGTGTTAGCATCCTCCTTTGAATAATCATCTGTGAAGACCAGAAAGAAGTTATATAAGTTACTTTTTACATATTAGTGAAATGGTTAGTTTGTAATCAACATGTAAGACATCTTCTGTTGATCTAAAGTGGTCATCTGGTAATACAGAACTTTCCAGTTGTCATTTTAACCCTCCGTCAGCCTCGATCTGGATAATTTTACGTCATCAAAACTAGCAAAGGTGAGACTAAAATTTTTGTAAACAACTATCATGTCGGACGAAAATGAGTTCTCTTTGTTTACTGTTAATCAACTACATATGTTCCTGAGACAACGCAGAATAACACACTCTAAATACACTAAAGGTCAACTGATACGTTTGTGTATTCCTGCAAAGGAACTTGATGTCAAGAAAATCAAGAAAAGTGGCTTCACGACGAAGAATTCAAAAGTCTTTGTGTACGTACTGTGGAGAACACATACATTCAGCTCAGCGAACCAAATGATATTGAAAATTGGACTGAGAGCCTAAATGAACTATCAGATGTCGATTTAGGAGACCTCCTATTTTATGGCATCTGGGTGGTCCTCTGAGAAATTGAAGACGTACAAGGAGAGCCATGGATATGGCATGTTCGTT
>JAAAKL020014185.1:0-12065 GCA_010016065.2 Carybdea cf. marsupialis auct. non (Linnaeus, 1758) | reverse complement strand
CCCAGCCTTGTATTGAGTGAAGGATTAAAAAAAAATAATTAAGGAAAACCTTCTTCACTGCTTCACTACTTCGGAGAAGGAAAGTTGCACCAAAGTGCAAATACCATTGTAATATTACTAACAACGGACCAAAACACATATTTTACGGTAAATATCATATTAATCCACTGTACATGGAATTATTCAATATACGTTTCTTTACTGCATATAAATTGTTTAGAAACTGGTACTTTCTTCTCGTATCATAACCTTTTATTTGGTCACCCTAAATGTATTAATGCATTTCGTTTCTTCGACAAAACTTCTTGACAGGTAAGATTAGGAAAACTGAATAGATTTATAAGTGTCATAAACTAAAGGACTTGTGTTGACTGGTGTTAGACTATTAAACCTTGTAAGAACTTGACAATAACGCCAATGATCCTATCATACAACAACTTTGTTGTCTTGAGAGCAATTTATTTTAAGCTAAATGAAACATCTAGTCTTACAAGGACTGACTATAAATTAATATTTATTTCATCAGTTTAAAAGAACCTGGGAATTATCTCATAACAATTCTAACAACAAAGACAGACGAAACTTGGATGGCTTAAGTTCTTTTATCTTGCATGTCGAGTACGTATACAATGCAAATATAAATGCAGTAACTATTTCTGTCACTAGGATTGAAGATAGTTTTTGAAATACATGCAACGGTTGCTTGTCTCAAAAGTTGATAAAAATCGGTTTAGGAAATAAGCTAATCAGAGATCGAAGCGTAGATTTGTTTACAAGAGGAAACGTCAAAGATGTCTGAGAGCCTAGGTAAGCCCCATCGACTTAATGACTCTCTCAGTAAATATCGCCACGCTCGTCAAAAGTTTTGAATTGTAAACCGTGTTTATCGGACGATCGATCATAAGAAGTGACTGCGGATACTCAGTGCAGCCAGGGGGTGCACAACATTAGAAACTATCGATAATCAAATAACTGAAACTATTCTAAAAAGTTTCATTGACAGAATCTAAAGATCCATAAAGTTGCAATACTACTTTTGACTATGAGTCAAATTCTGAAAACGATTTCCACTACCCTTGAACTTTTACTTTTATAACAAACTATAATATAAACGTCACTGGACATTTTGTAACAGGTATTATTTTCTCCAATAAGGGAAATCATTTATTCATGGTTTCCGTTCCCTCATTTTCAATTAAGCTTGTAAAGCGAAGTCAACTGAACTTCCAAGTTCTGGTCTGATACATCAAAAATGAACACTTTCCACTTTTATCTTTAAATTTACTGTGACACTTCCTATTAGGTCTGGAAAGTTATATCATTGATTCATGCTATAGTTAGGGTCACTTTCAACTAAAACATCCCTCATTTGTCTACCTAGAAATGAATGTCTACAAAAATTGCATTTGATAAAACTCTACTCTTATTGGAAATAACAAAACATATTCTATGATCATCATTTAATACTTGTTTATAATTTCATCACAGAATTGTAAGACACATATTGAAATTGCAGTGAAAACTGAACTGAGAGAAAGATGTTTTGACTCCTGCAGCTGTTTATGTGTTTTGGCACAAAAGCTGCAACAAAATTGAGATTTGCATCTAGGAGATTTGTAGGAATCGAATAAATAGGGAAAGCTGATATCATCAGTAAGACAGTGACGAGATGATCAATGAGGGAGAGGTAACATCGATGACATTACAGAAGAGGCATTTCTTTACTGTGACTTTACTTCGTAAAATTTGTGTGTTTTTGAAATTAGAAGACAAAGCTCGTTACAAGTAAGCGCAACAGTGAGTTCTCAGGCTTCTCCATCTGGTCGAAACAGAAGTACAGATACGTTTTTTAAAAGACAAAAGAACCAATGCCACTCAACCCAAGGAACAACTTTAAGGTTGTCCCTAAAGGTGTAAGTTATTCTGCTTGACTAGACTCCAATAGCAATATTCATTAAAGACAACGAAAAGGCAACACAGACGTATGCTCACCTCATCACAGCAAATCAGGAGACCCCTATAGAGCTCGTGCCAAAGAAGACCAAAGTAAAAGATCTAAGACGTTCTGACGATGAAAAGGTTAAGTCATGTAGGAAGAAAGAAGAAACGGCAGCTAGGTCCTACGGTAACGTTCGTAACGTTGCAAAAGCGCAAAGTTGATATACAAAATGCATACGACACAGTTGAATGAGAAGAGGTGGATAGAATCAGGGACAGGAACAGGAGATACCAGGGGCCATGGCCTCCCATAGATTTGCCAAATCTCCGTTTTTCCGTGACCACTTTTTAGCTTCATCAAAAATGAAATAGAATGCGGCAGACATTGTCTCACATTCACAGCAAAATATGCATATTCAGACACACAACAGGTTTTGCTTCTGCATACTGTGGAACGTGAAAAAGTAAATTTGAACCCAGTCTACTTGCCCCTCCTCCAACCTGTTTTACCTTCCCTCACCCCTGAGAATGGTGATCATCGTCGAAGCCACATATGACGAATGCAAACATCATAAAAGCTGTAAATTTATTAACAAAAGCAGAGGTAGGAAATCATCAAAGCAGTCGATCATTAAAGCGAACAGTAAAGAAGTAACGAAACGGCACAAATATTCCTATAGTCTCTTCTGCAACGAAGCTATTGTCGAAGGAGGAATTCATGAAGAAATACTAGTGCTACCATATCTAGTTATTTCTGACATCCCATTTACAATTAAGAAATACAACAAAGCCAATGTACCGCTAGTGGAAGGTAGAGCTAGTGGACATGAAGGAATACTACCAGAAACGTTTAAAGGATGTAATCTGGATTAGATATAGATTTTGGAGAATCAATTGCCATGATATCTGAGTAAGTAAATCATGCCCATGGAATGCTGAATAGAGTGGGAACGGAAACAAGAACGTTTAGTTTCTTTCTGAGCAAGAAGAAAACAGAAATTATTTAGTTCAATCAGAAACGTGAAACACCTATCACTGCCAAAAATGGTGGAGTATTATAATCGTTAAAAATTTAAAATAGTTAATTGCCGTACTTGAGGGCCCAGAGTACTACTTTGGATACTAGCTCATCCTGACGCTGTGACCGCCAAATTTCAGTCGTAGTCTCCTGATCTGATCAGAAGTTTTCGGGAGGTTACCGCAAATTTGTTCATTGGTTATGAAACGGTAAAATACTGGATTATATTTTCTGTTCCTCCGTCTGTTTATTTACTATATTTCTCGTTATTGTCCTAGGCTCTCCAGCCATGCTGGTTACGTCATTACGTGTTTTTGCATACAGGTTTCTACAAGACGTCGATTTTGATTTATGACGATTCATTGCAATAATCAATAAGATAAATGTGAGTAATCGATCTTGCTCTACGTCTACGTGTGCTAGTCCTGAGATTAGATATCTTAAATATCGAGCTGACATGAAAGGGATATTAATATTTGGACTAATTTATATTTCATTCATCTATTTTTCATTCCCCTTCAATACCAACAGTTTTTTTTAATAGATCCTATTGGAAAACTTTAAGTTGTACCTCAAGTGGCCAGAAATTTTTGATATTTTGTTCATTTTGCTTTAAGGTGTCAAAGTGCCACATTAGTTTTGGTCTCATGTACAGTTTTCTGTAGTTATACGTGATTCTTTAACGAACATTTTCCAGAACGAGACAATTTTTGACGTCCTAAGGAACAAAATTGACGTCACAAGATAAAGGGAAGTTCAGTTGCTGATGTTGAAAAATTTTACACGAGGCAAACATTTCGGCGGCAAGCAGCGCAGTTTTGAGCTCTATTACACGGTTTTACCCGAAGTACACTCAACGTAAGGCAAAAAGAATAGACGGAGGCTTTTCAAGTCAGTTCAACAAAGATAATACGAAAACATTTCTAACCACTGGAGGTATACTTTAAGAAGTATTTTATTCTATTGCAAATATTGTAAGACAAATCAGGCCAGTCTCGAGGAAGGAAAAAAGTAAAAGAAGAAAAGAAATTAAATTCAACAATATGTCAGTTACTGCACAAAATACACATAGCTAATGACAAGCATTAACATGAAGAAAAATATAGAATACACAAAGCTGTGCAATAAGCTGAAGGAATACGTCAAGTGATACGTCATCAAGCGAATTTGAGGGTCATCCAGAAGGCAATGGGATCAATTTTGTGAAATACTAACAGAGTAAGAAAAAAATATTAAGAAATGTTTGTACACAGCGGATAGATCAGTAAGAGTGGGCAGAGGCAAGATGGTTCAAAGATATTTTAGAATAATATTAATAGTTATATAACGAAGACCACACCTGTATCATAGTGCTGAATTCTATCCTAAACCCAGTGAAGATGTTCCATTATTCCCGAACAACTTACTCGTAATATTCTTTGGACAAAAGTAATTAGTAGATTTATGATAAAGATGCAATCTCCGTCTGCCAGTCAGTAAGCAACTGGTCATGCAAAAATAGCTTTAATGGTTCCAGATGACGCTTTGCCATCACTCTGAAAGACCTCCTACTTTGGGGAATACAAAACCGCTATACAAAAGGCTCGGAAAATTATTTATTTTTGTAAAAATAAAGCAGGGAATCCTTTAGGAAGTTGCAAGATGCAACAATCATAATAATACATAGCATTGAGGGAAAAAATCTTGTAAGTAAGGGGCGATTAATTGGATTAGGTTAGAAAACCATATACGCTAGATCATCTGTAAATGCTGGCCAATAAACTGCGAAAGTCAGCAGATATCAAAGTCCGCATGATGTGTACGGACTGCTGAAGAGACTTTCATTAATAAGTGTACAACATAGTGTTTGCAGCCATACAGGAATAAGGTGTTAGTGCAGCACATGCCAAGATAAACATCAAAGCAATCTAACTTAAAAATAAACTTTAAATAAGCTTTTCATAAAATTTGGAAAGAACCCAAAAAGTGTCATCCTTTCTGCATGGGATACAGCTGGTTCAATAACAAAATAGTAATACCTAAAAAATAAGTATTACAAAAAGTATGGAGAGATTAAAACTTTACACCACAAACAGAGGAAGGTAAAGTAAAGAAATAATCAGATAACAAGATAAGTTAAAAAAGATATTTTAGGAGAAAAGAAAAAATAAAGTGTCAATAGCCATAGACAGGACACGTTACCAACATCAACGAAAGCAGATGAGCCAGAAGAGCCTGAAATCAGCATCTAGAGGGTGGGGTGGTCTATAGAGAAACTAAATTCCAGCTAGACATATCGAAGTGGGAGAAAAGCTGCAGTCTCACGATCAGTTAAGTCTCAGGACAAAAAAGGTGAAAGAATTGTCACTGCTAAGACAAGAGCAACGTATGCTGCTGCCGATTATAATCTGTTGATCAATGTTCCCCAACGAATCAATACTTCTGAATTCTTTAAGCAGTTAAAATTGTACTTCTCATTTCTCTGTTACACTTGTTTTATATGTCTGTTATATTTTTGAAAGGACAAGTAAAGGATTTGGTATTACCAACAAGGTATTTAAAATTTTGATTCATACACGTGTTGCTTAAGGATGTTGCACAAAGTATGCTTTACATATCACATCCAAGGAAACCTAAGGAGTTAGATGAAAAAGAACCCCTTGATTTTGCTCTAAATTGAGTTCCAGCTGTGACCTGGCGTATTTGGTGTCCCTTTCTTTGTTGTTTTTCACTTCAATAGACAATGATATATGAGTAAAACATGTATCTTGGAATAACTTATAGTTGCTTTTTTCGTTGTTTTTAAGAGTTTACGTTAGGTAGTATGTTTATCATAAAATCAAGCTTAAGATATTACCAAGGAAGTCAATGGGGTTTTTTTTCATTCAAATCAATAATTCTTGTATTTTTGGTTTAGATTAAAAAGAACCATTAAAGTAACACAGTTGATTCGATAGAAAAGCAGATTAAATCTGGATAGTAGTGCCATTATCAAGTACCCAAGTTGCTAACGTAGCACAGCTGTCTCCAGCCCCCGTCTGCGCACGTAATTACAAAGGGGACATTTAGCTGTTGTATTTAGGATAGTGTTGTGACACCACCTTTCTCTGTTGTAAAATCAACAGTAACCGTAGAAACGAATTTACCTTCTGATTGACATACGTACGCTTTTACCAACGTATGTACTCACTTCCGTACTTACGTACCTATCTCCTTCGTGAAAAGTCGTCTTAGTTCTACAATCATGGACAATGAAATATGAAAGTTTCCCCAACCCCAGTTCCAAAATATTGTTTAGTTTGCAAAAGAGCATTTTGGGCACTTGCATATCAGACCTCCCTGATGCTAAGCGGAGAGGTCTGGAAAACAAATAATACCATATCTGGACACCCCTTTCATGTGGGAAGTATCTTGCGTGATTTGCTCCGTTTTAACCGCAGTTTAGTAAAAGTTTAACTTCTATTTGTCCATGATTGTAGTTACGTAGGTGCTCCTTACTTGCTTACGCGCTTACCTCTGTATGCGCATACGTATGTACTCACTTATGTACTTACGTACCTATCTTCTTCTTGAAAAGTCGTTTTAGTTCCAGTTACGTAGGTACCCGTCTTCTTACTTGCTCCCACGCTTACCTCTGTATGCGCATGCGTACGTACATACTTACGTTAACAGTAAAAATAGGTTTAAGAATACTATTGCGACAGTGCTCAATACATTTCAGTAGAGCTCAATCATACTGGTCAGTTTGAGAATCGTCTTGGGACGTGAAACTCGGAGTAACTGAGGTAAACTTTGGCAAGTCCTTTGATTTGTACATGCTTACGTACATGCGTAGATACTTGAGTGCATATATACTTGCGCAAGTAATTGATTGCTTACATTATTGCTCATCTTCTTACTTGGAAGTTTTAGTTGTATAACTCTAAGAAAATATAAATACATGCTGAATTTTATAAATAAATAGTTCTACGATCTCCATGACTTTAGTCCCCCCTGGGAGCTTCATCTCCCTTGGGATGCTTCTCTGTTTACCGGGAAGTAGGATGAGAGATTGTTAATCTAGTCTTCATTCTCCTTACAGGTTTGCATCTTAGTTTAGAACACGAGGATACAGCCATACCGTAAACAGATAATGATTAGAATAAGTGTCTTGCATTGAATCAGAATCTACTGCTGATCAGAATCCAATGCTGATATTATTTGTACAATTTTTGCAATGTATTAACAAAACAAATAATTTTAGAGGTCGTTTTGTCTGCATGAGATTCATTATCAAACAGCAACTATTTTCTAAAAGTTGAGCCATAAATACGAGTTCTCTCCTTTTAATAATCAAACACTTTCTTTTATTTGATAAATATCAGAACGTAAAGTATGGAATTCCCTAGCCACATATCTTATGCAACTCGATGTAACTCCCGGTCATCCACTTTTGTCACGTGTAGATAAATCTTACCAAGGGAACAAAATTACATTATTGGTGATACGTGAATGAGCCTGCAGACGTACATCGATGATTTGGTATGTACATCAGTAGCGTAACGGAGACTTTTTGAAACCTGAGTGATCATCATGAGATAGAAAAAAGTAGAATATGAAGGCGTTACACAGAAATTCACATATCGTTCTAAAGTATTAGCAACAGTGAGAAACGCTTCGAGTCAACTAACTTTACATTGATTTGATTATACATTCGTCTATGTATCGTAACACATGACTACAATTTCTTTCTTTGATCAAGTCTAGGATGGATTAGGACTTCTAGAACTTGTCTTGCAAGTTAAAGTATGCAGTCGTTTCCTTGAAATGTCACTCATAGTTAACCCCCCTGTTTACACACTTGAGTATGCCCTCATAAGTCTTACAGTACCAAAAACCAACAATTATAGGAACTCAAAAAAATATAAAGGGAATGAGAAAATCTTTTCCTCAAGGTCAGTCAGGAATACACTTTTTGAATGAAATTGATTACAAACTTACAAAAGGGACTATCAAAAGTAATTGGTACTCATGGTTAACTCGAAATAAAACGAGAGCGATGACGAAGAGTATAGTTTAAGAAATAGGTGCCGTATTTAATTACAAACTATTCATATTTTCTGTCCGCTTAATTTCAATGGTAGCTGGTACCTACGAAGTAAAAGAAGATGAGAACTTTTCCCTTCATCACATTGAAGGCAAGTTTTGGAATCATGAGATCATTTGAAAACAAGCATAGTAAGATGGTACTTGTTTATGGACAGTTCTAAATGATAGTAGAAGGATTTTGAACGTGACGAGCAAATTCATTGAAAGCCAATATAATTTAAAGCATTCAGTACCACGTTTTTTGTTTTCTTTTACTCCTGTGGTAAGTCTGAAAGTCCATATGTATACATATATATGAAACTCATGAAGTGCTTTTACGGTGTGGCGGGGATCGAACCCAACCGAACTCCGACATCGAAAACGAAGACTTTACCAGTGCACTACATAGTGCAATAGAGAAATCGACAATCCGGGAAGTCGATCCCGAATCCTTTCCACACCAGCGACCTAATTTTTGGTTTCGCTGTTAGCTTTATCTGTGCCATTTCATATATGTATATTTAAGTGCTCAGGCAGACACACAAGCAGTGTACTACATAGTATAGAACTCAAAAAGTTCTTACGGTGCTGACGTTCCTGGGTTCGATCCATGCCAGCTTGGCCTCCCCGTGTTCCCAGATCATGAAGAAGTATTTACTAATTCTGATTTTTCGATTACTTAAATAGCGTGTAATTCAAACAATTGTGTTGAAAAAATGTACATATAACAGAAGATCATGTGATTTTCAAATTACAAGGAGCTCCTTCTGATGATTATTCGAGCAGATCTGTTAACATCAATCTGTTAGAGAAGTAACAGCCAAAAGCTTAATAAAAAGGTGGAAAGGAAGATCTTATTCGAAGTATGATGTTGAAACAAAGATTACAATTAAAGTAACAACGTCTTTCAGATTAAAAGCTGAGGATTATCGGAAAGGCGTTATCAGCTAGTTGTCTGCTAGTTATCGCAAAGGAGTCATCTGCTAGCGACCACAGAAGGACAATTATGATCCTTACGGAATACAACCTCCTTTGTTGATCAGCCTTTGTAAGCTATACTCATTAACTATCATCATGTGATGTGTAAATTTTATATTTGGATATATATGAATAGAAAACCTAACACTGTTAATCTCTTCTCCTATCGTAACACCATGCAATCATATTTACTGCTTCGATACATTCTTTTTTGTGGACTACTCGATTTTGAGTGTAGCCTATTGCTCAGCCAGAGTGAGCAATGTCCTGGGGAGTGTGCACATTTACATGGGTGGTCTCCCGTTGCCTTCCCCAACCGATAGTCTTTATTTCGAGCTTGGCGGGATTTGAACCCACAACCTCTGGTCAGTCCGACTCCTTAACCACTAGACCACGGCGACTCTGGATACAAATAACTGATTGAAATTACATAACCCGTGGCATATTAAGGTATGTTTAAAGGAGAAGCGCACATACTTTCAATGCCATTGTCGTGATAGTATATTAAACAGTAGCTTAAGATTACTACGAAATACTTAGTACATGTAGAGAAACATTTCCTACTGAGGATGCCGTTGTATTTCTAGAATAACGCAGATGTATAAACTTTTAAATGATTTCACGGACTGGTGCCAGATATCACCAACGGAATCTCGAGGACGCTATGATCACACTTTTGTCTATTAAGCTGTCATGCTACCAGGAGCAGAACTACATGCCCTTCTCTGTTGAGAAAAGACGGAAAGAATGAAAGAGATTACGAAGCGGCATTTGTAGTTGTGTGTTGACAGCTCTGCACATTAGTCCTATTTTGAGATCTTAAGTGAATCGAAAATCATTCACACTTCTTGGCAACAAATATGAACATTATTTGTTAAAAAATCTGGTAATTGTAAACATAGAAATAACACAAAAATTGAAATATCTAACTTCTTAACTATTATTAGAGAAAGATTAAAGAAAGAGCGACAACGCCGTTATGTCACTGACGATACTGAAAACCTGGAAACTTGAGGTGTGAAAAAATTGAAAGCATATAAGAGAAGTGGCTGATACTTAGAGGGTTTGGAGCTAGTACGGTCTTTAAAGGAAAAGGCTATACACATCGTGTTTTACATGGTTCACTTAATGAAACACACGCCACCAATAATCTGTCCAATGTGGCACCGATGTGATTCATCAGGTGTGAGATGAATAACCATAATCCTAAGATATTCTTACTTTTCTAGCCAACGCTTATATCTCTATCCTCCACCGGTGGACCACTGAAAGTCTGACAGTCGGTCCAAAGATCAGTCCAAATCGATTTAAAATTCGAAAAGAATTCTCAAGTCGAAGTATCTGCACAACTCTGAAAGAAATACACGTAATCTCTAGTGAATCCAATGCAACTCGCATAAAAGTGGTACACGGCATTAAAGATTGCATACAACCGTTTTTAATCATGCAACCGGAAAAAATCTGCCCGACTCTGATGTCATTGTTAACTTTATTTGCAAAGTCTGCCTAGAGATTCTGAGCAGGCATTGCACTGGCACCGCTCTTTACAAACAAAGTCTCGCCATTTCTTACATAGGCATTTAAAATCATAACTTTTGCTGTAAAAGTATGCAGAAAGTAATGCTTCGCCGCTGACGATTGTGTCATTCCAAATCTTTGTGGCCACCAATGTGAAAGTTGCAACTAGACACAGAGATCCTTCATATTCATGTATACTAGGGAGCATCATTGAGAGGTGAAGGATTATCCTTAAGGAACAGGGGCGGGTAAGGTAAAGCAGATTTGGGGGGCAAGTAAGCTGGGTTCAAATTTACTTGTTCACGTTCCACAGTATGCATTTGCTGTGAATGTGAAACAATGTCTGTGGCAATACATTTCAATTTTGATAAAGCTAAAAAGTGGTCACGGAAAAAAACAGATTTGGCAAATCTTTGGGGGACCAGGACCCCTGCTGCCCCCTGTTCCCCCATCCCTGCTCCTACGTTGAACCACTTTACTTACCTTTCATAGGTATAAGATTAAATAAATACTGATTGAATGACATATGTCTTGTAACCTTAGGAATTCCTCTTCTATCCTGCGCTATATAAAGATAGCTTTCCAAATCCTTTAATTATGTTAAAATTGCTGTCGTAATCATTTCAAAACATTTTAAGGGTTTGGAGTAAGTAAAAGCGTACTTTACGGCAATGCCCGGTTGATATTTATCTCCAGGTTAATCTTTGAGTCGCATGATGGTCATGATGATCACAAAATGTTTTTCAGCACCAGTAATTGATTTAGAACGCCCTCGAAAGGTACCTTGGTGTGGCAGTAAGCGACCATATTCCAGCACAATCTAATCATTTCAGAGGTGATACCTGCCTTATTTGACCAAGTTTAACCTACCTCTATAGTTGGAATGAGGGTCATTTGAGTCTTCTAATAAAAATGGCTGCTTATCTTCTAAAGCCCTGAAACTATTTTTGAGTTGTGAGTGTTCTTTAAATATATTTGTCATAGAAATTGTATTCTTGTAATGATGTACGTGAAATTCTGATGACTAACAAGGGAATTGTCATATCTCTTTAATAAAGGAACCATTCAGTGTACAAGTATCTCTAAATAGTTCCTTCCACTTTGCAAAGCAAAAGAAATTGATATCATTCATGCAGTAAATACAATGGTACATCATGATTTTGTTTGTATAGAGTTACTTATTACTTTCCTACTACACAGTTTCCGGCAAAATCAGTGACAGGAGCAGAGTATTTTCAAGATCAGGTTGTCCGTCATTTCTAGAGCCATGTCATATCCTTAAGAACCGGTCTTACCCTTCCACCTCCTGCTTTGTATTTTACTTTGTCACGTACAAGACGTACTTACTTATTTCACTTCAGAATGTTATATCACCTGAGATTTATTTCACCAAAAGTCCGGTGTAACCTAAAAGCTCCTGTGAGGGCAGCGGCGCGGCAAGGCGTGATCGGAAGACACGATACAACTTGCGGGTAGCGTTCTACACCGTTCCAGAATATATATATACATATATATATATATATATATATATATATATTATATTAAAAAAAGGATGACAATATCCGAT
>JAAAKL020014184.1:0-12065 GCA_010016065.2 Carybdea cf. marsupialis auct. non (Linnaeus, 1758) | reverse complement strand
GATCTTATTCTTATTGCAAGTATCCATTCTGGACTGGTGAGTCAAAATACTTTCTTATTATATTTATAAGCCGTTCTCGCCCTACAGGTGTCACCAGTAGTTACTTTTTTTCGGGGAACACCTGAGCCATAGTCCCCAGTTTAAGTCAAGCGTAATCAGTGTACGCAATCCACGCCTTTTATCAATCAGCCCCCTCTACCTATTTGTTCCCCAACATATCCTAGCTGGAACGATTATGGCAAACAGGCAGGAAAACGTGAAGTTGCCGTTGAAAGAACCAACTTTTGAAGCCACAGCAAATTTTAACAAAGTTAATTAACTTACAGTGTTGAATAGAGCAGCATAAGAAAACAGATGTCGCAGTGCTGCTTAGAGAGAGAGGTACTAAATGAGAAATATACGGTAATCTAGACATTAAACTATAAGAAAAAAGGGTGGAAGTCCTAATTCTGGTATATTAACAATGGTAATAGTATAGTGAATGGGCAAATGATTTATGTACGATGGAATTTTATTGAATATATCTACAGGTTTCCGAAGTATGAAAATCACTCATACAAGTCATTTGGACGACAGCTATTACTTCGTTTCGCTCAAACGTGAATATACCTTTTCGTAAATTTGATAATTATGAAAGGCCTTTGCCAGCTTTCTGTCTTACTCTTGCAAGATAGTAGTCCGCTAACTACTTGTCCAATATTGAAGATCTTTTATCTACTCGATTGTGAAAGAAAGAATAAGGGAAATTTTGTTGATCTAATATATAGTACAAGTTGCCTTTAGCTCAATGCTATTGATTGGAGAGAAATTGGCAACTACCGATCTAGCTAAACAAAAGGTGTTTTTTTCTGAGTTTGCATGACATTTTCGTACAGCATTTTACGTTAGTCAATGAACATACTTTTCTATTTGTATTAGTAAACTGTGTGTGATTGTCAAACGTTTGCTAAATGTATTGAGGTGAGGCCAAGCAGATGTCACATGTGTGAAAGTTTGCGAAGAGGGAAGTAAGCAAACAATGCATGACGTTCGTCTCTTTACGTGCTAAAATCACATATTTTTTTTGAAACTTGGGTCAAGCAGCTCGCAAGGTTTTTGACCAGGCCGTTCATTGGGGGTAGCCTTCAAGGTCAGTGCTCGATGTTTTTAGATAAATGTGGCTAAAAGCCAGAGATGAGATGCAACGTGAAAGCCATATACGTTTCGTATCCTAGACAATTTCTGGACTCTTTGTTGAAGAGAGTTAAGCTCGTTGCCATTGACAGCAAGCATGATGTTATGCCCTGGGGAGAGCTCAATTACTTGTTATAATATGCCTTTGCCCTTGTTTCGTGAACCCCCCCCCACACACACACACACACACACATACACACGTACACACAAGAGTTCTTACATGAAAAAAGTAAGAGTATACAAGTTGTTTCTAAGGTTACTCTCCTTCTAACTAAGATGTTTATCAATCCTGGTGTAAATGAAACTTGCCATCGCCTGCAGATACACAATGCACAATCCATGTCGCCTCAAAATATCGATGCCTGAAAATGTAGCTGACTAACGAATTCACCTACGTGAATAACGAGTCATACGTATCCTCGCTAGTGATACTTGCTCTCGTTTTGGATACGAAGTTGACAACTTCCCTTGCAGCTAATATACTGCTGCATGTGGAAGTGAGTCCCTGGAGGTCCCACTCTTCTCTGTCCCATTATCCTTGAATGACGCCTCCAACGGCCAAATCAAGATTTGAGCCTGTAATTTTCTTATAATGTACTTTGTGTCTTTCCACGTTCTTTCATTTCATGGTTATTCTGACCTTACTTCCAAAGGCAGTGCCAAAGAAACAGGATCGAGTTGACACGGCGTAAAGTAATGATCAAAGGAACTTTTTGTTAAGAATGAAAGGCGATATCATAAAAATTGCAGATCTCAGAATCACCCTTTGTAGGACATATACCAGTCGCGAAGGTGTTACTTTTTTCATCTTTTCCTTTATCAATTAAAACATAACCCATTATGTTTCTATTATTAATAGTATCACTTTCAATTGTAATTTTGGGTCCTGTTGTAAAAGTAAGGAAGGAGAAGTTGCTTAATCTTGGCGCACTTTGGTTTTTAAAACTTAACATCTTTTAATCTTCGTCCTTAATCAATAACTCAAATAAGCAATTCCACTTAAAAGACTAATGTTTCTTAATTATCCGAAGCAGTTATTTTTCATACATTGGATATAAAATCTTCTTTAAACATAATACTAACTTTCAGATGATCAACTTTCACCTTTCATTATATGATGACAACTGTACGACAAACACGTCACCGAGAGTAGGTGAGGTAGGGCGCGACCTGCCCTTCGACCTCCTTTTTAGTATTCCGCCTTCTCTGGCGAGCATATGTCACAAAAATAAATTTCAAACTGTTGGTTGTGTTTTGATACCTGGTAAATTGGTACATTGGTTTTTATTTATAAATTTTCTGTTTCACTAAGGTATCCGATCGCTTACCCTCGGTTGGAGCGCCAAGTACGCGAGTGCTGTATGAGGACATAGAAGCTGCAGCTTTTTCTTTTAAGAGGAACAAAATTTGGAAAGAATCTGGTGGAGTAAGCCTGCATTCTTCGTACATCATCTTATTAGCCCTACATAGTTTATACTGGAACCAGACTGATAAAAATTAAGTACAAAAGTGAGGTTTTGCGGGCAAAAAACCTGTCATGTATTTGAGTTGTATGTTGATAAAGCAAACCCAAACAGCTCTCAGAATTAATGTGCTTGTCAACATGAGAAGACCCAGTGGCAAGCATATTCTTGTAACCTCTTACAAAGTGAAAAGAACACATCGTAGAAGTTACGTCTCAACCTCCAATTTCTAAAGCCATGCTTCTGATTTTTGTGTTTCTCTCCTCCTTCTATTGATTCCAAAGGATTTTCTATCCTTTTTCTCTTTGCTCTTTAAGTAAAGTGTCCTAATGAGTATATACTAAAGATTCAGAGTGCTACTTAATACATAATACTCACCTTAAGACAAAAAACAACACAAGAGATAGCAAGTGTAATAACGAGAAGCTTGCACTCATAAATCACATCAATTTGATATCAAGAAGTAATTCACTCGATACTGCTTTATAAGCCTTAACCAGTAGTTATTAACAACTACACTCGTATTGAGTTAAGATCATCAAGAACACACTGAAAGCAAAGTCTTTGGCTCGTCGGAGATTAATGAAGAAAAAATACCACGCATGCTTAAGTTGACTACACAACTGTCAGCATGGTTCTTTCGTGGTTATGTCATTCACAATGTTGCGTTAAGACTTCATTATACTTCCTTTGGTAAGAATATAACTCGAAGAAAACTGAGATGAAATAGAGTCAAATGTTATAACAAACTAAAGTAACATGTTTGGAGTGAAATCGATGTGAAAGTGGATAAGTGATACGCTTCAATAAAGCAATTGAAAGATTGTCAAACAAAAATTTTTAATTGAATTCCCTCGAGTATTTTTATGAGATGTTCATGGCTATTGGGAGCACCCTGATTCTCATATGGATATCATCCGGTTCATCTGCAATATATTAAAGCTGATATAAGATATAACGAATTTCATAAGAATCGTAGACGATAGGAAGACCTTGGTTCACTGGCTCAAGGTAGAGATCTGAGTTATGTGACAATGATGACAATGTTTACTATCAAGGACCAGGACCGCTAATCTACAAAATAGACTGGATCGAGCTACCCATTGTTTCTAACAGCGAAAGATCCTGGACACGAATACCAGCCACTGATCTCTAAAAACTCTGGGTCGAGCGTCTGCCGTCTGAAAGTGAGGTCAGACTTTGGACGCCATTTCAGTCCCCATCACACGTAGCTTACAAAATAATGTTACGCAACATGGCAGACTTTCCCGCGCTATTTTAACTAATGGGGGCCAGTACTCATGACTACACTTTTTCGTAGTTAGAAACAATAGGAGGCTCGATCCAGTCTTTTTTAGAGATCAGTGATACCAGCCCCCAGCCCCCAGCCCCCAAACATAGCGCGGGCACGTTGTTACGTAATATTGTTTATAAGCTTGCCTGATGGGGACTGCAATGGCGTTCAACATCTGAGCTCGCTTTGAGAAGGAAGATGTTCGATCCAGTTTTTAGTGATCAGGGCCAATAATGAAACTATGAGAATAATGTTTACTAAAGAATACATGTAATAACTTGAAGTTGTAGGTAGTACAAAATGAATTGTAAGCTGTTATTTCTCTGTTGCTTTAGAGATTACTATGCATTCGCCGTCACTCAAACTATCTAAGTAAACATTAGACAAGAAATCAGGCTAAACGGAAAAGTAGAACTAAATTGTATAAAGCATTGTTGGTGACTTTATGTTTTATACAATTTAGTATTATTTTTTCCGTTTAGCCTGATTTCTTGTCTAATGTTTAATACTTTGAACTTCAGTCTATGTATCATCCTTTGATCCGGAGCTGCCCTCAGCTTGGTACAGTCGTTTTGGATTCTATTATGCTAGCTTAAATTATTCAAGTAAACACTACTGAAATATGAGAGACACAGCAAAGATACGATTGTGTTTCGAGGAAAGTGTTTGTATTGTATAGAGGGATAAAAGTTACGTAATGTTGGGATTGGTGGATAGAAATAGAGGCTCCTAGAAGGTTTATCTGGCCTTTGCTATATCTTAACTGTCATTCTGCTAAACCTGTTATTTTTAATATGATCTTTGGATCAGTCAATAGGTCGGTCTTTTCACAGCTCCTTGATCTCCTCTGTGAACTACTATAATATTACCTTTCTAGGAAGAATGACTTGTTGCTAAGGACCGAGTGACCATCTGCTTTGCACACAGCTTTGTATATTTCTGTTTCCTAATCCCGCTTGAAAAGTGAACGTTGTTAAAGATAAGAAAACAGAACAAAACAACAGCGCAAATACAGCACTCATCTCCTTTCCACTAAAAGTGTAGAACTGAGAAAATGGTATCACAAGTGTTCTGCTTGGATCCATTAGGTTGTTAAGGGTGATAAATTTGCATCAATGAAACTTCTATACGAGATCAGAAAGGTTAGTTATGAGTAAGAGTCTATCTTGTTGTAGACAGTGATGTTCAGGCAGTCTTTAACTCATAAATCCTGTGAATTTAGTTTACTTTAGACAAAAGCCTAAAAGGCATCAGTCTTGATCCAAAATGTAACAATACATGACGTGTAATATTAGAAAAACAGTATAGACTTCTCCTCTTGAACTGATGTAACTTATACCTAATTTGGATAGTATTTGCATCTTTTAATATAAAAATGCAAACAGTGTTTGTAATGTAACCGTGCAACCATCTCCACTGCCACTAAGCATTGTGAGTTGTCTGCATATGCATCAATAGAAGTTCTGCTTTCTCTCTCTTGTAGGTTGCAATCCATAATCAGTTGCAATGTACTACTGCAGCCCGTAGTTAAAAAATCAATGTCAGTAGTAGACAGGCTTTATAGCCCATGCTAGGCATTGCAAAATCTTTCAAGAGGATGTCAGTAGTCTAATGTCTCGATGCACGTCATCATTCTTTAGTATACAACAGAAGACGAAATGCGTCAGTTAGTATATGCAAAGAATGTCGAAAGGTATTTAGGTTTAATCCCACTGCATTATACATAATATTCCATTTTCGTCATAATTTAGTTTAATTTGAGAACACTTTCTTTGTACTGAGATTCTCTTTGTGAAGTAAACACCAGGTAACCAATGCAATTCGGATGCTGTCTTTTTGTAGTGTCAAACTGCGTTCTGCCTTATCATTGCCACAGCTTCATTTCTAGCTTCAAAAAATTTCTGAAAAGGGACGATATTGTAGCAGAAGTAGCCAAATCTTTCTCTGGCACTGGAGTTTACGCTTTCGACTGTGTACTAAACATAACTGATATCAACTTAGTCGTTGAACTAATGGCTTTGTAACAAAGAAATGCAAAGATTCATTTATTAATAAATTAAACGTGTTAGCTGCTCTTCCTTCTTGGCTCAACCATTTTGATAATCTTAAAACTTTATTACATTTCATAGTATAGTACCATGTTATGAAAAAGTGTTATCTAGTATGATTTGGATAAAGACCATTTTCTCGGCAGAATTTAAACCATCTCATGTCTAGTTGCATCCTAGTGATGTTAACAAAAATGTGTTCCAACTCTTCGAATATGCGCTTTTCTTCTAAGTTTCTAATAGCTTCATAGGAAAACCATCGTACTCACGTTTATGATGTCTTTTCTACTTTGTTAAGTTGATTACCGACAAGTATGAGTGAAGTCAAGTCAGAATCAAAGAGGTCTGCTACTATTACCTTGTAAGCTAGTACCATTTGTGTCATGATGAGGTTGTAAGTAACAAAAGCGGTCTTCGTGGGAGGACTGTTTCTGAGTTGTTAATTCTATCCCGTACCACTAAATACACATCCATTGAAGTTAATTTGTGTTCCCATGCGCCCTCTTGTGCATGAGGCAAAAACACGCTCAAGTGTTGCGTAAATTCAATGTCGAAAATGTGAGTATGAGTTGTAGTACACGTGAATTGTTCATAGGACTCTTTGCATTCAGGACAAACAAAAAATATAACCTAGCAGCAGTGGAGGCCGACAAGGCCATGGCCCGAGGCCCCACACCTCCAGGGTCCCCGGTTTTAAATGCTAAGAAGATAGTATGTGTTTAACTGCCCATAATACTCGGGTGGGAGCAAGTGATAACTTGAAACTTTACCCATTGGAGGCAATACAGTATCTCTGGACCTTCTGCAGGACGATAATGCCTGAACTCTATTGCAATAGATGACGTCACATGGCCCCGCAAACGTTTTTCGGCCCAGGGCCCCGCGCCCTCCAAAACCGCCTTTGTTTAGCAGGCTTAAAAGCAAGACTTGTCAAAGGGCGGAACTACAAATTGAAGTAGCCATGGGCCACCCCAGGGTGATTAGGAAGAATGGCAGAGTACCTGATGGGCGGATTCTCTGTATCTGATGCAGCTGCAGTAAGGTGAATTTTAAGCTAAAAGAACACTGAAACCAGCATAAGGGCAACAGTTGAACCACTGCAATATTTTACCGAGGAAACAATAATTGTTTCTACAACTGTCGATCAGTTATACGGCTAACTGAGGCCCTTCAGCATCAGAAGAACATTTCACATGGTATAGGTCCTCATGCTCAACAGGTGAACCTATAGTGTTACCCTGTTGCTGTTAACAACAAATGATGTTTCATGTGCAAACCTGGAATGTCAGAACGCTCTATCAGGCAAGTAAACGTCTAGCAAGATGCAAGAAGATAAAGGGCCAGCATAATGAAAATTTGAGCTGTGTAAGAAAAATGAGAGAGGAGACAGATTCGTAACTTAGTGCATAAAAAACGCAAATCTCATTAGCAACACCTGGTTCGAACAAACAAAAAGTAGAAATTGGGTTTAGATTAGCCTTGATCAGAATACAAAGACCAGGTTGACTTAATAAAAAGTGACAAGCGGTTTAGAAATGCACATCCAAATTACAAAACTGCGTAATCCAAATCGTACCCAAGTGGTGTCTGTGATAGCGATCACATACAAGCGATTTGTGTAATTAAAGCAAGATTGAATAAAATGCAACAAGCAATCAAGAACCGAAGAGACTAGATAATAGGTTATAGAAAGTTTTATGTCTCAACACAGCGTCTTACTGAAAAGATTTAGAATGGCAGCAAGAAACAAGTATGAAAGGCTGGAGAAGGTGACAAGGAGCATGAAATACCTTCAAAGCATTGCTTGTAGAAGCCGATAACGACATACTTCCAGAGAAAAGATCAAATAAGGAGAAGACATGGATTACAGGGGGGGATACCAGAAACTATAAGAGAGAAACTGTCAAGAATATAAAAGCAAGAATATAGAAGGTGTTCTAAAATAGGTAGAAGGATGTGCATTAATGTAAAGAGACAGAGGCAAATAATGAAGGCGCAGGTTTAGAAAGACTAAGAAATTCCAACATCATGGAAGTGTTGACAAAATTCAATATTCTGGTCGGAGGGAAGAAGACTCCCTCAAAAGTCGGATGTACTTAAGAAAAAGAAGGGCAAGTAATGAAGGAAAAGATGAACAATCGATTGGCAGAGCATATCGGAGTATTGTATAAAGGACGAGGTAGATGATAACTCGGTCCTACGGCGAGATTTGAAAGAGAGGACTTGAAATGATAAAAAGATACAAGATAAATTGAAAATTATGCCACCAAGGGAATCCTGTTGAGAACTCTCCAATTATGCATTCAAAAGTTAGAGATAAACAAAAGAAAATGAAAAGAGATCATGTCATTTACAAAGAAACCAGATGCTATTACGTTTGAGCTTCATAGAATCATCAGATGGATATGTCATGTTATCAAGAGTATCCTGAGAATCGTGCAAATAAGAATACAAAAATGTTCTCAGTAAACCAGAAAAAGAACAATTTGAATTCGAGAAAAACTCAGAAACAGCAAATGCCACTTTTGAACTTAGAATTCTGTGTTGAAAATTCATAGAAAAGTGGAAAGCCTTGTATCTTCTTTAAATTAACCTCCCAGATGAAGAAACGTTTAGAGGCTACGGTAATACTGCTAAATGTGTGAAGTCCAAAATCTAAAATCACAAATTGTTTCTAGCAGCAAAGTCTCTTAATACATATTACAACACTGTTACACACGTAAACGTTTACGCTAGAGTCTTTATTCCTATGCCCCCAACCCCAAGGAAAGCTCATGCTTGATTTCGCCCCCTCCGTTTACTAAGCCCAAGCTTTTTGCTCCCGGCTGAAAAACATCGGTGCAAAAGATGTCGCTGACAATGCAAATCTCGTGACCTGAGTCCGCGGTTAAGCGGGTCAATGACATTCAAGGCAGCACAGGATACCCACTTTTAATTGGTGATTTGCATCGAAGACAATATAAAAAGCAAATGTATATTCATTAATGTCTATCGTGTCATTAGAGAAATTCAATGACAGCTTGGAGAATGGTTCGTTGTTAGAAAGCCAATGTAGTAAACACGTACGTCGGGGTAGTTTCGAAGTATGTCATTGACATTCTATTGATGCCTTGTATAAAAGCCAGTTTCAAATATTTTAAAACTTTTCCACTAATTTGATGCCATGGATGGTAGATTAAAGTCATAATGGGTCGTAGTCTTTATCTAAACAACGTTTTAAGATATACTTCTTCCATCTTCAGGTAAAAAAACCTGTTTTGTATGCATCTATAAACTGTATATTTGCTTTCAGGCCGATATACTTCTGTTTTGTAATCAATAACTATACAAAATATCGTGAGCTGTTTTTCGAATCGTGCAGACTGAATGGTCTCATGAAGTTCTATGTCCATGAGATCAGGTGGAGTATTGGGAACCAATCTTTTGATTCGAGAAATAAGTACAGGGTTTTAGGCGTAAAACTGTGAGGAAAGAGATTATAAACTTGCTATTATAAACTTGCTCATAGCTCAGTTGGTAGTCCTAAGATAGTGTGGATCTAGGATCCGATCTCCTATGGTTAAAAATTTTATTTTCTGTCGTCGTATCTTATACTCATCATTCCAGACCGTCTCTTTTAAACTAGACATTTAAATTTTAACAAACAGATAAATTAGCCTATTAATCGATCTTGCAATTATTATTTGTAGTTTTTAATTCCGTGACAAACTAAGGAATTCATTCGCATGCCATCAAACTTTGGAAACTTGATAAAATATGTATTAAAGATGAAATAGAATCATAGGGATGTTTATATAAAATACTACATTGCAATTATACGACGGCATCTTTCACAGAATTGTTAGAGTGGTGAAGTTTAAACGCTTCGTTCGCTTCAGTGATATTAGTGACGATAGCAAGTATTTTAGTCAATTAGTTGGTATTTTCGGCAATTAGGTAGGTAAGGGTAACAGATCAGCATGGTCTTCAAGCAAAGCGAAACAAATATAACCAGCAAGCGTTTTTGAATCTTTTTGTTCAGCAAATAATATTCTAGCTGTTTCTAATGCCATTATTCCATGCATTTTCTTTTATATGTTAATTCCTTCATTAATTTTTTATATATTTTTGATATCGATTTCTCTTCCTTGCATTTTTTATACACCCACCTTCATCTGCTTGTTATGCATCTCCTATCTCCCTTGTACACATTTTCAGATAGTACATTCATCTCTTCCACTCTCGCTTTCGTTCTTTGCTTGTTCCCAGCCCCTTTCTATTAGAATCCGTTTTATACAACAGCATAGCCTCTTTTGAATGTGCCATATTGCAGTTCGTGTCTGGCCTATTCCGAATATTGTGAGTGGCTGCATTTTCCAAGTAACGTGGGAAAGTCTGTTTAGAAGAAACTTTGTCAAATAAAGTTTCCTCTTTGACATGTTATCAAATAAGAACGTCTTCTATCGGTGGAATTTACACAAAACCCTACATGTTATATTTATTTCTTTATTGAAACTGAATCAATGCTGTAAAGGTATCAAATCTTTTATCACCTTAAAATAAGTCTTACTTATTTTCGGTAGCATGATTGTCAGACATACTCTTCAGTTGTGCAACGAGACTTAAGATCAAACGTGGAATTGAATAAAGAAAAACGTTTACCATCAATGTTCAGTTTTAGCCACCATCAATTGTATCTCACTGTTTAGCCTCCACATATTGTAACATGGAACTATTGTATCGTTTCTTTGTAAAACAATCTTAGATATTTATGGCACTGGTTTTTGATTAAGGTATCCGAAACATGTCTTGCAGATTTAAATCTATAGTCGTTTTTGGAAATGTATTCCATCGTACTACCAAGAAATTTTGGCAAAAAAGTTGACCAGTGATTTCGGAAAATCTAGTTTGAAACATCTGAGGGAATGCAGATTTAAGGAATCATTTTTCTGCTGTAACTTAAATCAGTAATTAAGCCTTACAGGGATTATAAATAGAAGAAGAGGATAAGAAGTGAGAATTGAAATTAACAGTGCTAACAGAATACAAGGAGTTCGTCATTTTTTCTTCGAGATAATTATCAGAAACTTAAAAGTGTATTCCAAAAAAACATAACGAAGTACAGTCTCCTTGGGAGAAGTGATATATCTCCGATCTGAGAGTGTTAATATTGTAGTGGCGTAAACACCAGGAAAATATTAGGGAGGGGGTTAACAACAGCAAAAAAGGCTTTTTAAACATATCTTCCCTTAAAAGCTGAACGGCAACAACTTAAAAAAGTCAAATTCATTGGATGATCTGACCCCCCCTGTTATTGTTTCTTAGGAGAGCTTCAAATCTTAACTTCTAAACTGACCTATCGTGACTGACAAACGTCTCAGTGAATGCCATTCCTTCTCAAAGTATCATTTGAGATACTTCTGCCTTGGGTAAGATAATATTACCAACAGCCATACTCAGGTAAACTCATTATTATCCCGTTCAAGCTCGAACGTTTATTGAAATTCAATGACCAGAAACTGGATTCCAAACAGAAAGAATTACTTTTATATATGGAACATATAGAAGAGGCAGAGGAGTTCAATTTGTCTCTTTTCACTTTCAGTTTAAAGTTTATCTTGTCGGGAGATACGAAAATCGTCAGAGATATGTCCAAAATGTTTTCTGGTGATGTCAGGGTGACCCCTCTTGCTTTAAAGCTGACTCTTTGTACTTCATTTGTCTTCGTAAGTTTGAACGTAACAATAAAAGCGCTTCAAAACACTGCAAAGCTTTGAAAATTTTATTCTCGACCATAGAATACATCACATCTTGTATCACATCTTGATCCTTGACAATATCTGTGCCTGAGCATAACATGCCGGTTGTGTCCATAAACAGAAACATTGTCATTACCTGTAAGTAATTACTAGTAGGGGTGGGTGTTGGAATGAAAGGAGCGTAACATTGACAATAAAGTCAATATTTGATAGGTACTGATGAAGGGGGAAATGATCATGAAAATGATGATGCTGATGATGATAATGATGATGATGATGATGATGATGATGATGATGAAAAAGATGATGATGATGATGATGATGATGCTGATGACTTTTAATTGTTTTC
>JAAAKL020014183.1:0-12067 GCA_010016065.2 Carybdea cf. marsupialis auct. non (Linnaeus, 1758) | reverse complement strand
ATGGGCAGTCAGACACATTCTTATTTCTTAGCATTGAGGGGCGGGGCCCCCTACAGGCGCGGGGCCTCAGGCCATGGCCCCGTCGGCCTCCCCCTAAAACCGCCACTTATTTCTGATTCCTGTACTTGTGGCAGAATCCTTGTCAAAGGAAGAATGACATTATTTAGTATCTAAATATTGCGGATGATAATGTATGTAATTCTGCGTTTACTTCATGTTTCTTTATGCTTTCTAATAGTGAAAAGCGCGAGAAGAGGGTTACGTGGCAAGGCATGCTCATGTCTTCAATGCTAGTAAGTTGTTATAGTGATTGACTAACTATAAAACTTCCAGCCTCTAGAAGAGTTTTTAATGGCATTGCAGTTAAACCAGAGAAGTCCTACATTGAAAATACGCAGTTTAATTTGGCTAAAAAATTTGCACGAAAGGAATTTTGTTGCTGCTAGATGTATAGCAATGATAAAGGACTAGCTACTCGTCATTCGCGGATTTACTATTGATAAAAAACACCACTATTTGCCAAAGTTTAAAAAAAAACAACCTAAAAACCCAACCTCAACTCCACCAACAAACATGTAGTGACAAGTGGAAAGATGACAACTGCAGAACACATGCAAATGGGGGTCTAAATTTTGAAATTTAAACAGACAGAAAAGAGTAGCAGTAAACAGTCCTTCTGAATATGGTTAACAAACTTATGGGCAAACGAAGCATCACTATTGGAAAATGCATCAGCTTGAAAACTGCGCGATATAACAAAATAAATGTGAGATCATCGACAGACATTTTAGGTTAATAGACAGGAATACTGAGAATGGTTATCCTGATTTGACTGATTTGATTGGTGTATTGATGACTTCTTAATGTTAATAAGAAAAGGTTTCGAATCAAATACATGATAAGCTATCTAAAGTTACCAAAGATTTTTGTACTTCATGTAATAGAAAGGTTGGTTGTATGTTGTAGTATTGACTGCTAAAGTTCCGTTTGAGTAGTACAATTTAGTACCGGGTGTTGTTGAAGTGAGTGACCTTTACGAAATTGAAATGAAGGGCAGCACAACAAAGTTTTCTCTCCTACTTACGTAAAAATGAAAAATTGTTCCGAAAACTTACCACAAGTGTTATCCAACCTCTCCATGGATCAAGGTTTCATAAAGAAATCTTTGGGTTACTTTGCATCATTTCCACAACAAGCAAGTGCGAACGAAGAACGATTACCGCACCAAATATCGATATTATAACTGTAACACAAGAAAGAACTTGTATCCAAATGCTGTAACTCAATTGTAACTACTATGTTCTGGCAAGAAATTACATTCAAAAAGGAATAGTCTTGAAACTACTTGTTTCTGAAATTTCCCTTTGGATAAAAACTTCCGATGTCAACGCTTTGTAACTCGTCGAAGATAAGTAAAAGCGTTTTGTTTTCTTTTTAGAGGAATCAGTCAAGTGGAGAGGAAATTGTCTAAGACAATAGAAAGCCCATAACGTTGTAATCTTTATTAATTGTTATCAATTTTGAATCAGGCATTCAATGCAGCCACCATACGTCAAAACAAAATGGACATGCATTGTCATGGAGTGATGAGGATAATTTGTCGCTTTGCCGTTGGCATGGAAACCAAACAGTCATTAAATGAGAGATGACTGTTTCGAGTAAACTTAATATGTTGCTTGCACGGCTTTGCTTCAGGCTCAGTAACAGGCAAAAAATACATAAATAGTACAGTTGTAACTCGTGGAGGATGCAACAATGTGGAGAAAAGCAGCATTTTAAAATATTCGTTCAAAAGTACTATGTCTTCCTTAGACTTAAATAAGCGGTTTAACCTCAGCAGTTAGATCTGAAAATTGTGCGTAGTGAACAATTTACACCTTCAATAACTGAGAAATTTAACAGCTCTGGCTAACCTTTGAAAAGAAGACTCTTCCACTCAAAAAGCTTAATTTTTAGCTGGTGTGAAAGGAGGAAGATACATTATTGTTTATCCCTGTTGCTATTGCTCTTCCATACCATCGGACTTTGGAAAACGCAAAATGCTTTAACGTCAAAAGAAATTCCCTTTAACAAATATCTGACAATCCGAATATCTTGTGAAATACTTGTTTTTAAGTGTGTTATTTGTTTAAGGAAGACACAGATCAATTTGCAAATATGAGGACGATACAAGAAATTGTTGATAAACATGTGACTATTGCGATCGTTTTATAACCTTGCATAGGACGAGCATAGGAACTTTTACTTGAGTCAGCTTCTGTAAAGAACGGACGAGCAAACGAAACAAGTGTGATAATGGTTTCCTATGTATTCATCATGTGATTGTGTTAACCAATAGTATTTAGTCATTGCCATGTGCTTATATTGTCAAGTAGTTTGTTTAGTAGTTGAGTTTGGAGATTGTACGAGAAAGGAGTTTAGTTAATGTTAAGATTGTGTTCGGAAAAGATTACAGAAAGAGTATTAAATGTGAGTTATGTTTGTTCTGTGTACTTCATGACACCATCATGAATAAACTTAACCTTGTTGCGCCTGGATATTATTTATTCGAAACCTCTTATAACTATCTACTTGCTAAAACCTCTATAAACAGATATGAATGCCAAGAATAAGGTATACGTAATGCTTAAACTAGGAGAAGCAAGAGAGCAACGCCTTATAGCCCCTATTTTGCACCCCCACCCTTTCCACCTACTTTTCTTTTAAGTGTCATTGTTTCGTAACGGTTCAGTAAAAGAATACCCGATAGACGGCTTATCCCACTTTTTTCAATTTAAATACCTACTCTACGTACCGTGCTTTAAAAAATAGAAAGCACTGGTGTTCTAAAAGTACCTTTTACAACCATTGATAAATTATGCTATGCTCGAATTATGGGGTAAAGAAGGTATGCAAAGTACGGTGCCGTCATGGTATCGTTGAATCGGATGTTCTATAGTTTACTTTTCCTTTTCATTGATTTTTAAAATCGGATGACTCCACCTACAAACTGTCTCGCCTAGGCACGCCCCTCTTGGATAGAAGTCGTGTAACTGCTTTTTGGGTCCGCGTTATCAATAACCATACCCCTATTCTTATGAGTAAGAACGTCTCTACACTCATAAAACCCCGTAAACCCCTATTCGTAATAACTATGAAAGCATAATCTCATGACGAACGTGACGATACGATACAATCTACTGTATGTTCTCTACATGATACTTATCGAACGAAAGGATAACGATTAAAATTTCTAGTAGGTTTGGAAAAGCTTTACAGTTATAATATTCACAGCTACGAACTAAAACTCGCAACATATTCAATGGAAGAGATCTATGGTGTCCTTCTTTAAGATTTAAGAGGATCTTCATCTGAAGTGGTGATGGAATTCTTTAGGGAGGAGGCCAGCCCATGAATAAAAGACCTGAAGGATAATTTTGTGTGAGACTTGAGTGCTCCCGCTGAACATGGATCGTCTTACTCCTGTGGACGGCTTTTAAGACTATTTCCAGCCTATGATCACATCCTGCCATACAAAATTGGGCAGTTCAATAATTTCCATCAATTCGTGGGTAGGGGGCATGGCCAAAGTGCATCCCCTCTAAATACGCTATAAAATTTTCATCATCAAATGGATTCAGTTTACGAAAAGTACAGAATCGTTCAAACAAAATGCGTTCCATCGCTTACAAATCTTTCACTGGCACAAAGTTGTCCATAGTTCAAATAATAACCTTTGCTAAAAATAGCTCGTGGCTTCTAAATATTTAAAACTCTCCACTGTCTAATAAGGATCTCCCTTGTTCATCAAATAGTTGATGATAATAATGCAAATCATATTTAAGGAAGAACTTACTTGCTTCGGCCGTTTGCTAATGTAAAATGTCACAAGGGCATTTTCATTGCAAGCCCTTTTTCTCGTAGGGTGAATACAGCCATGTTTTTGAATTTAACCTTGAAATAGCAAGGTTGCAAGTTCTTTAATATGTCGGCCTCTCAATGGAGGATTGCAGGTGTGTAACCTCGAACTGAGTTAACAATATATACTTAATGCTATCTTTAACCTTGGGCAAGCCCTGTAGATTCTTAGGTGCCAAAGACTAATGTCTGGAGCAAGACCCTGCAGTTGGACGCCTGACAATAACTTTGTACATGGCATACAGTGCAACTTTGTAGATGGCATACAGTGGCAACTTTGTAGATGGCATACAGTGGCAACATTGTAGATGGCGTACAGTGGCAACTTTGTAGATGGCATACAGTAGCAACTTTGTAGATGGCATACAGTGGCAACTTTGTAGATGGCATACAGTAGCAACTTTGTAGATGGCATACAGTGAGCTCACCAGTCGAGGTAATACACGAGATCACTAAAAGTACAGTTCACCTTCTCACTTTTGTGCAACGAGAGGATGCACTTCCATTCACTTGTCTAACTTCCTTTGTGCTTTTTCCGATCTCACTTGTTGTCATACGCTGGTTATCTAAACTTCTGAAGTGATTTCTTTGTAGATATATGCTAAGTCACGTGATGCTATGACGGGTCGCTTCCATGTACGAGTTGATTGACAAGAAAGCATGATTGAATGAGATCTCTACCTGCTGCCTCCTCGAAGTATGTTCTGTTTAAACGATATAAAGTAGAATAATTTAAATTTAAGAAAGCTGACAATGCGGAGGAAAAGTGATGACGTCACAAATCAAAAGTTTTGGAAATAAGACAATTTGACTCCCGATACCTAAAGACAACACTAGAATAGACTGTTTCTCAAAATAACAGACCTCTAGTGTATATAATGTTTAAACTAGAGGCGTTCGAATTTAAAACATCTCTTGTCAAAACTCTGCTATTTTTCCTTGGATCCTAACGTTAGGATCCAGCATCAAATAACAAGGTTTTGTCAGAGAGATTTAAAACTTTGAAACCTGATATCTCGGAGTTGGAAAAAGGTAAGACTCTCAATTTTGTCCATTGACGTTCTCACTAATAGGGCTACATGGATATTGAGTAATTTTTCCGTAATTCAAACATTTTTTAAAATTGTGACGTCACACTTTCCCTCCGCATTCTAAAGTCTGGCGGTCAGGGCTGCGGTTATTGACACCTGATTTTGATACTTACCTCATTGTCCTTTGTTTCTTCCTTTGGGATCCACACCACTGGTGAGTAACTGTTTTGCTGTTTTCCTTGCTCTTAAAATGCACGAATTTTTGTGGTTTATATTTATCGGTGGTGGTTAGTGCCCTATTTACTCCCCGAAAAATGCATATATTTCAAATATTGTTTCATATTCCTAATATACTTATCAAGACCTATCGATTGATTATGAAAAGGCAATGTAATGTACTGTGACTGCTATAATTAAAGTACGCCGAGTTTTGAAACTGTCTTAGCAATGCCTCTAACGGCAGGTAAACGAAAGAAACGAACACTATGATCTCTGGTAGATCAAAACACACTACTAAAGTTCACCATGATGAAAGAAATTCCACTTTCAAAAGTTGAAGTACGTGATACCAGTAACCTTTCACAGTCAAAACGTTATGGCGGCCAGAGAAGTTATTTTCCAGGAGGAAATAGCACATAGTGCGTGAAATCATGCGCAAAGGGTCTATTGGTGGATCCATATTCCATATCCATGTGCCCCTGTTGACAAACATAACAAAATATTTTTACAATGGCAACAAGCAGGGAAAGAAGGAGAAATTATATATTGGTCTTTACATGGGATGCTAATGCGTCAAGAATTTCAAATATGTTGGTGACTTTTTGGCGCTGCTTGTTCATTTGGACTCTGCGTGTATCATGAAACCAAACATGATTATCAGCTTGTTCTTGTATCGTTTCTCGTCATGTGGTTAACCTTTTGGTCTTTGCTACCAAAGGACCACGACACCGTACCGGAGGAGAGAACTTAAACTCCGTAAAAAATCTATCGGTTTTGACGTCGTATTTAATGTTGATTTTGGGACATCCGTTAAAACGATAAGATAACCGGTGATATATTCTAAATGCTTTAGGAAGTGCTACCTCCGCCGCAGGTTATAAAAGTTTGTGTTACGAAAGTGTGCTGCGACAGATCTTGCTACTTTGGAGGAATGATCCATAACAATTTATAACTCGTACTCCCCTTCCCTTCACATTACGTCCGTGAACATCTTAATGTATCTTACTTACGAACAAAATTACGAACAAGGTTTAAACAATGACGGACGCTTCTTTGACGAGGACGGGTCAAAGTATTCAAGTCCGTAGCATGGAAAGGGCATCGCAGATTTGTCAACTGTGCTTTTAAAAGAATGGGTCAAAAACTTTTCGTTTTAGTGTCTCCACGAGAGCAACGTTGCTTTCTGTCGAAAGGAAAGTTTGAAAACTGGGGTGTTCATATTCGTAAGTGCATAAACCCCCTACAAAGTGATGATCCAAAACGCAAAATCAGGCATCTTTGACGGAAAAAAAATTGGGTGGGGTGGGGTTGTAGGACGGATGTATTATCGGACATGAACATGCTCAGTCGGCCGGATATGTAAACACTGGTACCTCCGTGAGTTCCAGGAAACTATTACACTGAGCACCTTTAATCAAACGCTGAAATGAAAACACTCTGTGCCCGTGAGTGTTATTTCCGAATCGTGAGCTGCTTGATTTCCCTGTTTTGCCGATAAGAGATGTTGTATAGATAGTTTATTCCCAGTACCTTAACATTTGGGGGGTTGGGGGGCTGTAGACCAATGTTTTTCAACGTGATTGAAAATTTTTAAAAGAATTTATAACTTTTCCTGGTCAAGTCCATGGAACACTGAAATTATTTGAGTCCAAATCGGTTGAGCCCCCCCCCCCCCCCCACACACACACACACACACACACACACTCAATAAATTTTTGGTGGTTACGGTACTGATTCCGGAGGATGATGTGAGGCCTTCTGTTTCGTTTTCTAGTGAATTCAGAAGATAAGACTTGGATATGTTTTGTTTTGTGATACGTTCATTCTCTTGGTAACTGTTGTCTAAATTTTAGTTTCTGAAATGTCCCGCAGTCACCTTGCTGTTCAGCTATAGAGCAGCACAATCACCAACACAATAAGTTATCAAGAGAGATCACTGATGTGGAAAAATTTGTCTGTCACTATCAAATTTCGGAGAAGATCTTTTGTTTGTAAGGTTGGATTGACTTTTATGTCATACAATTAATGCTGTTCTCGTCCTCTTTCAAGCCTATTATGCAATTCCAAAGATTCTTCTTGTGTTATCAGTCCACAATACTCGGATGGAGTGTTGGCTCTGACGTTAAGCAGTTTAAAAGCGTGTTTAGAGCCTCGTGTCACAACTTGCCGCTAGAGGTTGCAAATCCTTTTACCGGAAACGATTGATTTTGACCCAGTATCACGTCGCTAGAGGAAGTTCGAGTCGGCCACTTGAGTGGATGTGTTCATTTTCATCAAACTTTGTACGTATTTCCATATTATTTACTTCACGAAGTGTGTGTCAGGCTTTGTTTAATCAGTTGAGGATGTATCGGTCATTAGAGTGTTGACGATAGACACTAGATCGCAAATGGGACGTGTTTCGGCATTTATACTTGGCTTTACACTTCTTTTGATGGTCAGTTTGCAAAGTGATCTAAGGATAAACCAAGATGACAGAATATGAGTTAGAACCGGATGGTACTGTTACATCAGTGTCAACCACTGGCTATTCCTCGTCTTCGAATTCACGTTCATCACAAACTAGCTACGATACAATCAAGTCTGGAAAGTTGATTCAAGCCAAAGCACCAAACGGGACTGGGGAAACCGAAGCTAAAGGAGCAACGTCGTACTTAAAGCAGAACTCAAGACAGAGATACGAGTGGGGGAAACGAATTCGTCTCATACTGGCGCTCGTTGGGATTCTAAGTATTGTGGCTGTTATCTTTGTATTAAGTTTTTACTTGCCGGATGAACCAGAGTACAAGAAAAAGGAGGTATTACCACAGATATTGACGTTCAAGTCACTTGAAATTGACAGTACCTCGTCCTTACTAAAAATAAACAATACAGCAGGGGAAGCTGCCTTAGAAGGATATTTTTCAGAATCCTTGACGTCTGAGATTGGTAGAACAATAAAAACGACTAATACAAGTTTTAGTATTTCAGGAAAAAGCTATGTACTCACGATAACGAATCAAGATTCGTGCTGGAACATCACCTGGTTCGGGAAAGCTGGTAAATACTTTGAAGATTGTTTTGATGCGTCTGATACGCATTGGTATGGCGCTGCTGAACTGTATCATCAAGCATGGCCACTCGAGAAAGGATCAGTGAAATTGACACCTTTCCTTTCCACTGACTTGCTTGCAAACAAAATTCCAAATCGTCAAGGATTCGGAGGTGTGCTAGAACCTTATTTCTTGAATTCAAAGGGGGCTGCGATTTATGTGGATAGAAGTGTTAAACTTCACGTAAGTATCAATGATAACAAGAACAAAAAAATATGCATCCGAGCAGATGCCAAGGATTACCCCGTCATACCAAAAGTCAAGAACATTTCTCTGGCGTACACAGTTTGCGTTGGGAAGAACGTGTTGGACGTGCACTCTAGGATGTACAAGAAATTTATCGACCGGCCAGAAGGGGTGCCAGACATCGATATGATCACGAAACCAGTCTGGTCCACATGGGCTAGGTACAAAACGGACATTAACCAGGTGAAAGTAGAGCAATTTGTTCAGGAAATTCTGAAAAACAATATGACCGGAAGTCAAATAGAAATCGATGATAAATATTCTAACTTTTATGGTGACATGAATTTCGACAGCTCGAAGTTCCCCAACCCTATAGAAATGATCCGAAAGATACATGATAAGAATTTTCGAGTTACAGTTTGGGTTTATCCTTTTGCTAACATTGGATCTCATGCCATAACTTCTGGCCTTCCGTACTGGGTTAAGGGCCGATTAAATCTACCCGCATTAGTGCGATGGTGGAATGGTGTTGGGGCTTTATTGGATACAACGAACCCAGCAGCAACAAGATGGTTCATATCACGGCTGAAAAGTTTTCAAGACAAGTTCAAGATCAATTCTTTTAAGTTTGATGCTGGTGAAGTGTCATATCTCCCAAAAGACCGAAAATTGAATTCCACTTTGGCCAACCCGAATTACTACTCAACCCATTACGTTCGCATGGCGTCGTCTTTCAGAGGTCTGGCCGAATGCCGGGTGGGTTATCACTCCCAGAAGTACCCCCTGTTTGTACGCATGCTTGACAGAAAATCGAGCTGGGGCTCAGAGAACGGCCTGAAGTCAGTGATATCAGCAGCATTAACATTTGGAATTTTGGGTTATCCGTTTGTTTTGCCCGACATGGTTGGCGGAAACGCGTACAAAGGGATGCCTGAGAAGGAACTGTACGTGCGGTGGGCGCAGCTATCTGTGTTTATGCCTGCAATACAATTCTCGATACCACCCTGGGATTATGATAGCGAGACTATATCTCTAGTGTTGAAGGCTTTACAAATCAGGTACAGTCTCAAAATGGATTTTTTAAGATTTACAAAGGAGGTATCAATCAGTGGGATACCAATTGTGCGTCCCTTGTGGTGGATCGCCCCCACAGATCCAGTTGCATTAAAGGAGGATACCCAGTTTTTACTCGGTAGTAAGTATCTAGTTGCACCAGTCATAGAGAAAGGTGCAAAAACGCGACGTCTTTATTTGCCGAAGGGTACCTGGCTGGAACAATTTGGGAAGTACAAGACTGTGACGTCCACCGGACAATACTTTACGTACAGCGTTACCTTGAAAGATGTTTTATACTTTAAAACTGCGATTAAATAGTTTTAATTGATACTGCATGTTGCAAGATTGATACGCGGTCTCGTCGTCCTCCAAGAGGACTCGGGGATATAGCAAGCAGTTTTTACTCGTAATAAGAATTGTTTTCAAGATCCTTGTTTCTTTCCGTTTCGTGAAAGTTATTGGATTTAAAATCACAATATTTTATGAGAGAATTATTTTACATCGACAGCAATTTGTGATTGGAGAATACAGCTGATCGGAATTGGGGAATGACGGACATTGCCTTATGAGGGCACGTAATTCAGTGTACGTTTTGAATTTTTACACATAATGGAGAAAGATTTATTTGAGATGGAATAGGCAACATTGGGTAACTTGAGGGATTGCTTTGCTCCAACCCATCTGTCGCCCAGCCCAACACTGTAAAAGTGTGTGTACAAATACCAGCCAGTATGAAATTTTGGGGGAGAGGGAGGGAGGACATGATTCATGATTAGTCAAATTCTACTTTCTATACATTTTTGAGGCAAAAGTGGCTTTTCTCATAAAACCATTCCAAGCACGTATACTCACTTGCAGAAATTTTAACTTTGAGGGTTTTTTTAGAGGGGAGAGACATTGCTCGATTGCTGTGTCATTAAACGAACCATGTTCACCTTGCAAGTAGAAAAAATGTTGCTTCTGTAGACCAGGAGTGGCGTTCACTTTTCATGATTTTGCTTCTCCGAATTTGATCATCTCAATAGTTGGAAAAAATTTCATGTCACTGTGAACATGACTGGACTAACTCATGGTTAATTGCACCTTATTCGAACCTCGATGTTTCAAACAACGTCATGTTTGTCTCCGTACTATTTTTCTTTATCATTCGAAGGACACTATGAATACTGTTTAATAGGGAAGGTTTTGGCCCTTAGTGTCAACAAAAACAGATTGGTTGCTGGTCCTATTTTCATTATCAATGACCGAAACCTCCATAACTGTAGAGTAAGAAACTCTCGAACAGCTCCAGAAGGTAAGATGAGGTACTTAACAAAAATTCTTTTTATAATCAAAAGCCATCCTTCAAGGCAAGTAGCCGGTGTAACTGCGTTAAGATTCGATTCGATTGCGCACAGGGGCTACATTTTGTGAAGTTGGGTCAATTACATGTTATTACTCCATTATTTGTACAATGTGTTAGTGACAGTGAGAGTTCAAATTGATTACGATTTTGTAGCAAGGGACTTTTCTGTCCCAGGGGTTAGATTCTACTAATGCATATTTTACATTTGGTTTTGCATTTTTACCTTTTTTAAAAAAAACTATAATTTTTAAATAGCTGCCTAATAATATTGGAATTAGACTAAATTACATTTTTAGATGTATGATATGGTTAGAACAGTGTTCACAAAAAGCGTGCGAGAAATTCCATAGCACTATAGGTTATTAAGAATTTCAGAGAGATAGGCAAGGAAAGTGTACAAGATTTCTTGACAGTTACTTAACCAAATGGTATATGTTTCTTTCTTAGGAAATGTTATCCCGGGTTCAAATCTCGTTAGTGCCATTTTCACTTTTTTCTAGTATCTCTTCGAAGTTCCTTTTATACCACGTTATTGCTTACAATTATTTAGCTGTCGTTTTGTCTCTGGTGCTATTAGTAAAATTAGTGCTTACCCTTGCAGAAGTCAGAACTGAAAAACTCGGCTAATATTGCTATCCCTGTAAAGTGTTTGGGGAGTTTCTTTGGAGGAGGGGGATAAGGTCTCTCTATGTAACAATACAGTAACAGGTTCAGTGATGACTATAAGGACATGTTGGTGGTGTTTAGAATATTTATGTGACAGATACAGAATTGGTATCTAGACCAGACTCACTATTGAAGTAGAAAGTTTCATTAACTCACTGTCTTGATACCTTGATCATACATAGTTTCATTTATGTATTGATGTAGAGATTGTGTTCTTTTTAGAAGAGGTTATTACTCTTTGAGAAAGAATTTTGAATGACTGCACTCGTAGCTACTTGTAGTCAACAAGAATCCAGTGTATCACTTAAACAGGAGATCACAGATATGTGCCAAGAAATTACTCAAGTTTTATAACATAAGGCGTTAAGATACTTCAACTCCCCTAGTACTCATCTTCTTGCTCTTTTTAATTTTCTTTTTCTTCTTCCTCTTCTTCTTCTTCCTCTTCTTCTTCCTCCTCCTCTTCTTCTTCCTCCTCCTCTTCTTCTTCTACTACTTCTACTACTACTACTACTACTACTACTACTTCTACTACTACTACTACTACTACTACTACTACTACTACTACTACTACT
>JAAAKL020014182.1:0-12068 GCA_010016065.2 Carybdea cf. marsupialis auct. non (Linnaeus, 1758) | reverse complement strand
TGCGGATGCAGAATTATTCTATTACACGTCACGTCCAATCTAGGTGTAACTATACGATATGAACGGTAACATAAAGTCCAAACAACCATGTCAGTGAGCACAAGTGTCATATATGAGATAAATCTCATTATCCCATTCTAATTGCTCTTTCTGATAATTTATAAGTACATGCCTGTGTCCTGACATGGTGATTACAAGTACTACAAGTTGCTCACTTCATGATGCTTTTCATATTACGGCTCAGGTCCAAACTAGGTGTAACTATTCCATATGAACGATAATATAAAGTCCGAACAACCATGTAGGTGTGTAGAATAAAAAGTTTCTAAATAAATAACATCATCTATTTGTGGCGTGGTGAAAAGTGTACAATTATTCGATTTCAATCAAATGACGAGAAATAATGCGGATGCAGAATTATTCTATTACACGTCACGTCCAATCTAGGTGTAACTATACGATATGAACGGTAACATAAAGTACAAACAACCATGTAAGTGTGCAGTATAAATCGTTTCTAAATAAATAATATATTCTATTTGTGGCGTGGTGAAAAGTGTATTATTATTAAATTTCAATCGAATGACGAGAAATAATGTGGATGCACAATTATTCTATTACGCGTCACGTCCCATCTAGGTGTACCTATACGATGTGAACGATAATATAAAGTACAAACAACCATGTTAGTGTGCAGTATAAATCGTTTCTAAATAAATAACATCTTCTTTTTGTGGCGTGGTGAAAAGTGTATTATTATTTAATTACAATCGAATGACGAGAAATAATTTTTATATGTCTCAGGTCAGCTATATCTTGTGCTGTTACGCAGAAGTCAATTAAACAATCTGATTGATTTTGGTCCTTGAAAAGCAACAGGTATAAGCTACTTGTTTGCTACAGCATCATACACCAGCTTTGCTGCAACGGCATCTTCCACTGCTATACCTAAAAAGGGGAAATAATGATATTGAAGATTTTACAGTATGACATAGGAAGGAAGGAACAAGTTTAGATCTACAAGACAAAAGGAGGAATCAAGCCACTTGACAGAGGAAAATTTGACTAGGCACGCAACTGTTATAAAAACGGTCCATCGATTTCCTGTATCCTGTGTGCTGCAGTTTGAACTAAACAGTAAGGAGACAGAAACGTCTAGTGTTTCTCCCTTATTACATCATGTTGTGTGTAATTTATAGCTTTCCTCGCAAAGTGGTGTACTAGCAATTACAACTTTCTCTACAAATGCAGTATTGATCATAAAAGATGATTATAGATTGATTTAGAAATGAAAATACACCATGTTCTAAATGAACAACGTATATGGTAGGTATATAAGTAGACCTGTTAGTATCAAAATCATGAAGTGCCTTGCTGTTGAGTATTGGTGACAATTACTCCCAAAAACTTCTCCTCCACGTCAAGAATACTGTTTGACACATTTCTTACCCAAAGCTATCCGGCCAAGCCATCTTTCATTTTGACACTAGGTAATTGTCGACAATTCGTTCAGATCTACGTCGCATTGATTACGACCATGCTTCACAAGCACCTAAGAAGATGATGGACTAACATGAGAAGCGTCGTTTGGTCCGCGCTTTATGCAAATAAAATAACATTTCCATGAAACGTTACACCTAGATATTGTAAAACTTGCGCACACGTTTCACTTGCGCACACTTTCCCCATGAACATCTTACTACAATCATACCTTGTGACTTGAAAACTCTTGTTCTTGAAAAATCAGGCTGTATCTTCCCGTTTATTACATCTCCAACTTCACCAGCAACTTCTACCTATGCACAGTACAGTCAAAAAAGCTAACGGTTATTATAAGAATATTTACGAGAAAACAAATGCAGAACCCAACAATCTCTCAGGTTTACTTTTTAATAGCTCTGTATGAAATTTTGTCGACCCTTTCTGTCCCCTTCCCTTTGAATGACCCCTAGCCTCACTGAGCTATTACGTACTGTTTTCCCGAATCGTTTTCGCAAACGAATATCGGAATATTAATCTTTAACTGATTGATGCCTCTTATAGGATTTCAATAAATGCTTCTAGTTATTGCTTGAAAACACAGATGAATCATGGCACTATATCACAAAATTCCAAGGCGCGTATTGAAATATTCGGTGGGCAACAACGTGACAGCAATAAAATCAAAAATGAGAAAAAGTTATGTTTCCTCCGTGATGGTTTCCAGCATTTTTTTCATTTATACTCAGATATCGTGCTGTCACGTCTCTTAACTAAAGTCGTTGTGCTTGTTGGCCTTGATGGTTTGTAAGTTTTGCATCCAGTGCACTGCTTCTCCAAAGACACTAGACATGTTCTTGCTGTTCAGAATCTATGCTACCCATTAACAACGTCTTTTAGAATTTCCCAGCACCGTAAAGTTTCCTCTACCAAACTGATTTTCAAAACATTTTTAAACAAGCATTGGAAGCATCTTCTGCTGCATACAACGTGAGATTTCTTTTGCAAAGTGAACGATTTTCCGATGTGCATACAAGTTACAGCTTTTGTCAATGCATTGTTAAACAATACGGTGGATCAACTAATAACCTAAAGATCGAGGCCTCTAAACACAACCTCATTGAAGGGTATCACAGTCCATCATCCAACTCTGATGGTTTCTCTTCCCTGTTTGCTTAGGCTAATCAGTCTTTGACGTAAAACCTTGAAAACGCATAGGCATAAGACAATTTTTAATAAACTTTTATTAGCCCTGTTTCATTAAGTGACCAATGTGACGTCACAAAAACATCACGTCATTAAAAAACTAAGAAAAACTGGGCAGGCTAAAGCTATTTTTAAAACATACCAAACGTATTGTTGAAAAATACGCACTAACCCTACACACGTAAGAGAGAATATATTTAGTACAAGTAACATTTTTATAAAATTAAGTGATGCTACGATGCATTCTCTGTACTATTTTTACATTATAGGAAGCTTTTCTTTTTGCTTTTATTTAGTACAAGTTTTTGTTCACTAGTTCCATTTTTGGTACACCCTTATTTACTATATCCCGCTTCCACATAAATTTATTTTTAATAAGTTAGTTATCACACGTTTCAGAACCTAACAAACGATTCTCATGGGGAGCCACGGGGCACACCATAGTCGAAATGGACAAACCTACCCAGTGTACCTACCCTATACATACCATTATGCATAGCATCAGTAAGATAAATCATGAAAATACAAGGAACCAAAATTCCGTGGATGATTGCCCTCCCATTAGTTGCTGATAGACACAAACCTAGTTATGTATAGCTGTGACTTCGCTTAGTGGTACATGTTTAGAGACCATCCTCGGGATTTTATGTCGTTTCTATTCGCGTGCTTAATCACAACTGTCTATAGGCATCCCGAATCAAAATATAATTGTTCACAATAATACAGTACAATTATGTTGATATGCCACCCCTGATCATTAATCTAACTGTTGAATGCCTCAAAAAACATAACGAATTCCACTTTTAATTTCTTTAAGGGTTTTTTTTGTAACTTACACCAGATTGTATTATGTCTCCTGCTTGCTGTAACACTGCAGCTTTGCTGTCTCCAAATACTTGACTATTCTTGATTAAGTCATCGTCCACCTCACGCCATGCAGGTCGAACGGCTCCCACGACTGTCAGAAAAAAAGTAAGATCGGTTGTGCATCACACATCATATTTTCACAAATAAACACAAAGAGTCGCTCTTGTCAGTGGGTTCCGGCTTGGGTGTCCAGGCAGTAAAAATTTCATAACAACATGCACAATTGCCCAATGCTACAAGCTAATCATTAAGTGAAGACAGCGCATTAAAGTAACATTGTACATTCTTCACAATGATGCTATAATCTCTCTCCACAATTAAGACAATACTTATTTCAAAATTATTACTTAGTGTATCCCACGCTGCTACGTTCCATGGCCCTACTGAATGACACAACGTAACAAGAGTACGGCTTTTCGAGCTTTGCATGTTGCCAACCTATGGCAATGTGCATCGATATCTGAGTTAAATTGCCCAAGTTATATCCCAACAAATCTTCTTGCTTCACTTGAAATTCGTGCGTTGTTTACTAATCGCCGCAAACAATGTGTTGATTCCTTCTGCACTTGTACGAGGAGAGGTGCTGTGGTGTACAGAGGTGCTACATACAAACCCAATAAACTCTTAATAGAAGCATTCGAATCCACCGGCCATCTCGACCGGGCTTTGTGACTCAGCCTCTTTCTCTTAGTAGGGGTGTGAAGAGATTCCCCATGATTCCGGCCTCGAGATGGGCTTCCTAATGTTTAGAACCATACAATACAATGATTATTAATATTAAATAATAATAATAATTATTATAACACTTATCTTTGAGTGGCTATGCGGTGATGCATTTGCACAAAAACACCAATAAGAAAAAAACACACACCCATTTGTCCTTTGTCGAAGGAAGACCTTCACTCACGCACAATTGTAGTCACCATTTTCCAAATTTGAGGAGAGAAGATTATACACTCTTACTTCCAAATACATGCAACTTCGATATCAGACTCAACATTCACAGTTCACAATTGTGGTCACTATTATTCAAAATGGCGTCGCCCTCCTTCTAAGAGGTGTCCATTCGATGCTAGAGGCAACTGCAATTGCGCAAATCTTGATCTACAAATCTTGGGTCATTTCGCTTAAAGAAAATCAAAAGAGATGCCTTCTCGACTGATCCAAGTACTATTACTACTACATTATTTGAGCGACTGACTCGCTTACGTTGTTATATCACATTTCTTCTTCATATACCAATGCATACAAACAGGAAAATGGGCGTACGGCAACCTTCCAATCCCGTCTGTTAACTCCACAAGCAGCTATCTCTATCTTCTCCTTATAGTTTCTTGTCCTCTGGAAAATTCTTCGTTCACTGGTGTAGCTAGCTTTTAAAAAATTGACACATTCTTTCCCCCCCTCCATACCACTAGATATGATTTTTTCGATATGCTCGGATGATGGGAATAACAAGGCATTTTCTAAGTACACTAAATTTTCAAATGGTTTGTCTTTTTTGGGCACGAATGCACAGCGAATTGAAAAGTAGGGTTGTTTTACTTTGGGCAACCACGCAAAATCAATGTTAAGTACTAACCTTTAAATCCTGTCAGAACGACATGAAAATGCAATCGACATTTACTTAGCTATTATACTAATAACAGCTTTGATAATAGCTGGAATAACAGTATTTAGTTCTGAAGGAAATACTTAAATTACAACGAACAATGGGTAACGCAGAGAACTTTGGTCGTGGCAAGGCACTCTGACTTCAAGATATGAAAGCAACCATTCTGTCTACACAACATCGGTAACCATAACTCCGCAACAGAGAATATTATTCATGAAGTATGAACTGTGTAGAAAGATAAATGCTTAAAGGTTTGTGTCGACTGTGTAGTGGTCTATTCCAAGAACACAAAGGAACACTTAGTTATTGATTTATCAACCAATGGAAAGATGTAATGATAGCGACTTCATCATGCATGATGAAAATTCTTTCTTCCGAGTTGTGAAACTAATTGGCTCTCCGCATCAGGTTCTGTTTCGTCAAAATGAGAGCTAACGGTGTCATTAATCAGAAGATCATTCGAACAATCTTGATTATCACGTCGGATAACTTTTTGAGGATAGACAATCCAGATTGGATTATGCTTTTTACTGCTTTTTACTTTTCGTTCTACCTAGTGACAAGAAGTGTGAATTTATAGTTTGGATCCAGGATCCAAAGATCGTATGTGCAACAAGCACTTTCGCACGGGATTTTCGATCCTGGAATCCTCAATTTCCAAATGTCTGTGATGTCTTACGTTGCAATGTGTACTCAGAGGTCCACGTCTTGTTCACTTGTTGGATAATTTCTGTTCAAAAAGCACGCAAATTGTTAAGTGCTCATTGGTGTGGTGCAGCAGGGAATTCGCAGGAGTCTACTGTAAATTTACGAGCTTTTTCTTCGTTGGTAACCAAGTCATTTTGCTAGATTGCAGGACGCATCTACTTTTGAAATGCAAGTATATCAAATTCTTGCAAGTTGAAATTAAAAAAGCTCTTCAAAAACAAATTTTCTGCATTTAAGTCTTCGTGTCCTGGAAGTTAGCAAAGCAGATAGTAATTCAAGCAAAGAAAATACGTTTGGCTAGAGTGGGCAATAGCCGGACCTTGGGCTCCGGTCTTTAGAAGACAAAATTCTTCAGTGAGAAGCACTAATGCTGAATTGTTACAAGCATCAGGTGCTGCAGCCTCAAATTGAAGCTAGGAAAAATCGAAATAGTGGATGAAAGGGACCCCTCCTAGTCGATAGACTTTTCTCTTAATAGCGCAAAGGCTCTTTATAGATCGTTTAAATTTCTTTATAACCCGCCAGACGGGAACACCCACCCGGTTACGACAAACTGGGCAAATTGGGCATTCATGACTGCACTCCACGTTCGTTGATTATGTTTTTGTGCACTTTCTCAATAGTTCAGCATCAGTATCAATTCAGTCACATGCATGTATCTGATTACATAAATATCGCCCAGCAAACATTCCATGCATGTATATCCTTATTCTTTTAAATGGACATATTGCTAATGTAATGATAACAGTTGTATTACTTACTGTTGACCAATGCCCCTTTCTTTACCCACTTCCCGTGTACCACTGGCTCTGTTGCTGTGGTCGTTGTCACAATAACGTCAGCATCTTCTACTGCCTCTTCAACGGTATCACAGGAAATTGCCCCTAATTCTTGCGAAGCACGGACAGCCTTCTCTTTCGTTCTGTTACAAAGTCTTACCTACAAAACACAAATTCAAATAATTGTGTAGTCAGATAAATAATTGAAACAAGTAAAATGACTCTGCTTTAATGTTGACACCATTTTCCGTCTTAAACCCCATAAAATAGCGTTGAAATGCCCTTATCCTCCCCCTCAGTCCTTGCTATCCTATGCACTTCACGTTAATAACAGCGTCTTTCCGATAGGCAAACTGTGTGAGAATGTCATATACGTTAATTGATATGTGCGTTAAGACCTTGTCGATACTCACAAAATCCAGAAATTAGCATGAAATTTATTGAAGACATTTTAGTTTTGTCAATTATTTTAAACTTTTATTACAATATAATATTTTCATGTGCGACAATCATACTGTAATATATTCATAATATACAGGTTTTATTGACGGCATCAAAAGCGCGGCCATGATGGAGGTGCTTGACGTAAACATTAAAAATGTTTCACTACCAAATAAAATGTTTATTTATAAAATCCAAGATAATGGATATCGAAGTTTATGAAAGAAACAAATTTGCTAATCACAGTATGGATATAAGAAGGAGCTAAATAAGAAGCAGAAATAAAAGAACTCTTTTGGCTGGAAGAACAGAGAAATTAAATCTCAATATCATAATAATCAATTTTAACCAATCCGTTTTAGATCAATTCGTGGCAATAAGGAGACAGAGGATCCATTGCCAAAAGGACCAAGGGTAATGGTTTTAAAAGATTAGAAAAAAAGTTCATGAAGTTTTCCACAAAACGCAATATCCCACCCAACTCTACTCACAAACTAGTTGTGCAAGCCCTGAATGAATTATATTTGACAAGGGTAGCATTCTGTAACTCTTATTTGAACTTGCTCTTAATCTTGTATAATTGGGTGTATGCCCATGTACCTCCATACAAAGGACATGCTTGTGTTATTGCTCTGAGGTCGCAGAAGGGATGAGAGGAAAAGGCAATTTGCAATAACATTCGTCGACAAAAATGACCATGTTAGTCTGTCCCATTCTTTCTGAAAAAAAGGAATGCTTCAAATCTTACGGGAGTGATGTTTAGGATTATCATTTGATGGCATAGCAAGATGGCCTGGTCATTGGATCTAAAAGAACTGTCTGGAAAGGCATTTGTGTTGTATGCTCTTTTTCCTCTCCAAACTCACAAGTCGTTTAAGCTCAAATTTCGCATGGTAGTAGACCTAAACTAAAGAGCGTTTAGGCCTCCCACAATCCTAGGGCTGCCACGATGATGAAATTTGGCCCCCTAAAAAATTAAAAATGTTCTACTCTGAAAGTACTGCGAGCAAAATTAAAGTACTGTTGCTTTTTTAAAAAACGTCCTCAACGTTTACAGGTACTTCAAAATATACGTCCTGTCAAGAAATATCATTTTGCAGCATTCTTGTTTGTTAATGCAAGCCAATCCAGTATAAAAACCCCAGAAAGGAAATCTGATGTAAGTGCGGTATAACGTCCTACTTAAATATACCTAAGTTACATGGGTGCAGATCGCTGTAAGAATGGGGGAGACGAAAGGATTTAACGTGGAGGATTTGGGATTTCTAGGCCCAAAAGTAGGGAGATAAAGCAGCTGTTGTTCGCCCATCCTGGAAATTGAGGGGACACGTTCCCCGCGTCCCCCAGAATTTACGCCCATGCTAAGTTAACGTAGGAAGGTATTTAAAAGAAATGTTAATGTCTGCAATATCCTCGACATAAGAAATAGTAAATTTTATAGATTTTATAGTCACAAAATGAACTGTTATGCACCCACTAGATTAAAATGGAATAGCAAAGAAATTGTTTTATAATGAAGAAGAAACATCACAGTTAGCCTACGCCGAACTATACAAAAAACCAAAAGAATATAACCTGACTGTAAAGTTAAGAACGTATAAACTGTCGTAGTCTTGAAAGAATAAGTCATTCATCGTAATATGATATGATATAATATTGTAATATGATATAAGACGAGTATTGAAAACGTTTCTATGCATCCATAGCTGCTGATATATTGTTTGTTCTTCTTTCACCTACAGTGTTTGCATAGAACTTTCTCTCCAATGCATGGGTCATATTTCTCTATGAACACGAGTCAGTGCTTTGTTCCTAAGGTTTTCAGCATAGGAAACACACTCAGTAAGGAGCTTTCCTCCACAAGTGGCTTAAAATAACGTATTCTCTTCCTCAAATTTGCTTCTATAAATAACTCCACTATTGCGAACAAGCGCAGTGTCAAATAAAAACCAACAATATGATAGCTGAATATGTACAACGTGGTATGGTTACCTCAGTAAAGTTTCTAACAAGCCTCATTAGTTTTACATGGTGCAATCCTTCATGACCGCATCCAATTACTGCAAGCTTTGACACCTTTTCTGTACTGAGGTGCTAAAATGTTAAAAAAGCACAACATTATTAAAGAATAACAGAATACATCATAATACAGTACATTGCACAACATACGCTTTGGGCAGAGGAACCACTGAGTTTTGTCAAAATATTAAAGACCCCATCTTTTCAATATCTTCTTATCAGGAGTTTGGAATGCCCTGTAAAGTAACTCCACGTGAGCTATTTATCGCATGCTGATCTATGTGAAATTGTCTGGTTTGCCAAACAGAAATATCTCCATTTCTGCCAGCCATTGTCTAAACAAAACAACATGTTGTAATGATTACAGTTGTACAAAAACTGTGATAAAGGTCAATGGTCTAAATACAAAAGCAGTTGCCCATCAAATGCTCATGCATATCCCACTTCTGACACCATGTTATGTTTCTTGGTTGCACAATAGAGGATGAACATGAGAGAAAACGCTAAATTGTTAATTAATGAGACGTACTTAAAGAACCAGCGTAAATCAGATAGGTAAGCCAATCTAAATCTAAATGAGGCTAGTACAAAATATTGACTAGAACAAAAATAGCATGATATGTAATGATATCCAGTCCTGAGGATGCTATGTTTTCTCACTCAAACAAAGGTTAATGTGTAGCTTTAACTATGAATCTGCCAAATAAGGTACTAATTGGTTAAATTGTACAACAAATAGTGTTTCCAAAATAATTCTGACTGTTATTTATTGCAAAGCACAGGTGTAGGTGGTTATGGACAATCATAGGCATAGCGGTGGTAGGTGACATTAGTTATAAGTTGTATGATTTCCTTTTATTAATATGATTGCGATGGCCACTGGGGAAGCCAGCTTTGAAACTTGAGTCATGTCCACCACAGACACACTATAAAGTGGGTGTGGTCAGGTGTGGTAAACTTTTGAGTACAGTCTTTGGCACCAGATCATTAAATGTACCAAAGCTGCAGGGCCGAAGCTGGCTTACCTTTGACAGCAGGCCATAAAGCAGAATTATTCTTATAAAAAAGGAGGCAGAACGTTTTCTCTTGGAGGTGACCTAATGGTGTGTGATTGTTTTGAAATCAAAATAAAATGATGACTTTGATTTGCATTTGCTAGTCTTAAAACAGCTAAGATACAAAGAAGATCGTTTGCGCTTGTTCGTTGAATATCATTCCCTTCTTGCATACGAAACTTTTCCAGAAGGGGGCAGAATAAGCTGAAACATCTTCACAAGGAGGCATAGCCACCCTTTCCCTCCATCTCTGGGCCTGCAAAGGTGAAGTAAATGGGTTGGACATGATGCCACCACTCAGTAACAGGCTACATTATAATTTATGTCCATATTCAAAGTAGGTAAAAAGTGAAACTTCATATACTAGTGTACGCATTAAATTTAGAAACCCTACTTTTTGTTATAACTTCAATCTACAATATGAAGTAACACAATCATGGTATAATATCAAAACCACGGGCTAGACATGGACAATCAACCCAAATAGAATCCTCTAGATTTGATTGAAAAGTACCAAGAACAATAGAAATTTATTTGACATTTCCTAAATTCCTAAATCACTCCAACAACTACCACATAAGTGGGCTGTCTCCTTCACCATAACTCCTATTTGGGAAGAAGGAGGGCACAACCACTTGCTATTGAAGCGTCCCTTGAACAGACTGATCTACTGATCAGTTCTACTATGTTAACACTTTTCACTCAAACTAGCTATTTTCCTTCGTGTGGTGTCTATGTAATATATACGTCACTAGTGCCCAATCTGGTTAGCGAGTACACTACGTCTTCGGCGCATACACTACACAAGTGGACCAGAAAGTTTTATCTCGAAAGAAAAGATGCCCGACGAAAGTGTATCGACAAGTTCATCGATGTTGCCTAAATCTTTGATCAATAAGCCGCAAGAATTCAGCGGAGAAGGAGATGTGAATGACTTTTTACAAAGTTTCGACGATTTCCTCGGAATTGCAAAAGTCACGGAGGACAGCCTTAAGAGACACGCTCTGCTAAGTTATCTCAAAGGAAATGTTTAAAGCAGGGGTTTTCAACCTTTTCCAGCAATGTCCCCATTTTTTGGTTAATGAAAAGTTTGCGTCCCCCATTTCATTTTAAATAATGACTTATCATAACTGTCGAATAGAATGCAGAACATTTTTTTGCGATTAAATGATGTTCGCGTACCCTAAAAATTTTTCGATGTCCCCAGCTTGGGAACGCGACCCTAAGTTTGAAAACCCCTGGTGTAATGCAACGATTGCGTCCAGAATCAAAGCCCTGATATAGCACCTACAAATGATTTGTTTGATTCATTGAAGACATTGACTCTTACAAGAGTATATTATGTATTCAGTGGTACTTCATTTTTCCTTTGTCTTCAGGGGCGGGGGAAGGTAAAGCAGATTTGGGGTAGGGGGTGGGGGCAAGTAGGCTGGGTTCAAATTTACTTTTTCACGTTGTGTGTATCAATATGCATATTTTGCTGTGAATGTAACACAAATGTCTGTAGCAATTAATTTGAATTTTAATAAAGCTAAAAAGTGGTCACGGATACAAAAGACATTTTGCAAATCTTTTGACCCTGCTGCCTTCTGCTCCCCAGTCCCTGGTCCTTAATTTTTACAAGTAAATGATGTCTAATGATCAGTAAGGCATCATTAATACCCTATTTCTTGTCTTAGGGAGCTTTATCTATAATAAGAAAAATCAATAAGTTTTCAACTATTAACAGCCCCAATTGTTTGGTATATGGCGCATGCGCCTATAGAATTGTACTTAGACTTGCAGTATATTAATACTTTAATAGCAATGGCAAACATTTCTGCAGCATATATGGATGATATCAAGTGGTTGCCAAATTTGTTAGAAGGTCTGAAGAATGCGTGAGAATCGTAGTAAAGA
>JAAAKL020014181.1:0-12069 GCA_010016065.2 Carybdea cf. marsupialis auct. non (Linnaeus, 1758) | reverse complement strand
ATCATCATCATCATCATTATCATCATCATCATCATCATCATCATCATCATCATCATCATCATCATCATCATCATCGTAATCATCATCAACATCACCATCATCATCGTTATCATCATCATCATAATTGTCATTGTCATCATCATCATCATCATCATCATCATCATCACCATCATCATCACTATCATTACTATCATCATCACCATCAACACCATCATCATCGATTTAACCATAGAGAAACAGTGTCCCTTTACGCCTAAGTGGTATATAACAACTAGTGCCAGTCTTCTTTCACCATCGTCATTCTCCTGACCTCATCAATCTCCAAAACCGGGAAAAGTTTCCTCCGGCTGGCTTTTTGCGCAATTGCAATACAGAAACTGTTTCGGGAGGCAGTAGTTTTTCCATGGGTTTAAGTGTGAAACATACTTGTTCTTGTCTCTTACGAACGTTTCGAATGCATTTTGCCTCATCTTCGCATTGCCCACCACGTATGACCATGTTGTTTAACCTGGATTGAAATTCTGGTCATGCGTTGTATACGCTAGAAGAATTCAACTGTCAAGCTTTTACAGAGTAAAAATGCCTGTTACAAATACAAGTCTCCAGAAATTCAATTCGTACGGGTAGCCTTTCAAAATCATACAATGGCAGTGGAAATTGAATCCGGTGGGATGAGAATTCCGTAAATATTCGTCGATTGAACTTTGCAATGTTCCCTTGGAATTCAATTTCCTTCCAGCATAATATATAGTTTAACATTTTATATTGATAATATATTTCTGGAGCCCTTCACAAATCTTTTATGTCCCTGTCGGTGGTTTGTCGCTGGCAAACATACACCTGAAGCGTTTGTGTATTCTAACAAAACTGTCTGTTGAAATCTACATGAGCAATACAAAGCTGTAACGTTAAAAGCGTGAGTTCTCCGTCCAAAGAGTAAATCCTACTTAATACAATTTGTTAAAGTAACAAAAATACCTTAAGTGAGGATTCCAACTCTTTGAATGCTGGCTCACTTCTCTCCTGCATCAGTGCACGACAAAATGCAATGAAGTTAATCTCGTAACGTAATGAGCGGACTATTTCTCTAAACAGCGCCCTCAGTGCTCTGAGATAATCCTCTCTACAAAAAAAATCAACAATAAATACAGTTAGTCAAAAGTAATTGACATAAACAGGCATCAATACGGAAACCACGTGACCTTCTGAGGCATGAATTTAAGAATTACAATCTCCGTTACAATCTCCGTTACTACACCTTTCTTACCAATAAGGTTAAAAAAGCAAGACGTTTTACTTACCTTACTATATTCAGCAAACTGACTTTACAATATATTTGCATCCTACTAATACGCAATAACGTAATGACAATGCAACATGCGTTTAATAGGAAGGGACTCTTTCGTGTATTCCTTCAAGGTCCTATAAGGCGAGTTTTAATACGAGAGGGCAAGCAATAAAGTTGATAAGTGCACCTAAACATGGGCTGGGTAAACTCTTGAAACTACTTGCTCCTAAACAAATTTAAAATTTGTCGTGTAAAGTTAAGGATTTTTGTAATTCATTGTGATGGAAATAGGTTACTAGTTAACAAGTTGAAAGAATCAAAGTGCCTGTTTTAGAAACGACTTCCGATAGTATAATTGCGCACCGTAATAACGATATGATTGAATCAATAGTTGTTACAAAAATTTTGCCAATGTCAAAGGACTCCACTGTTCTCTGTACAAAAATCGAGCAGAAAGTCCCGTCGTTTGGTGATGGAATATTTTGTTAAATGTTATCGGCAGAAGTAAACGGCGTTTTGTAGAATAAAGTTGCTCTCTGATTGACGGTAGAATGGAGCTTTACACTTTAAGGTTTATGTACGTGTGAAGTGAATGTTAAAGGTAAACAGTGAGATGTTTCACAACCCTCATTCGATATCACTTTAAAAACTAGATTATCATTTCATATGTCGCAAAACGTGCCTTGCATATAAACCGTCCCTCTTATCAACGGTACACAAAAATAACATACCGGTTCATGAGAAGGTCTTGGAAAACGAGAGCCAGGTACTAAAAGAAAAAAGAGAGGCAATACACAAATCCATAAATCGCTAGTTGAAAGAGATATGATACAGCAAACGTACTAATAACAGAAAGATACGGGGTGCAACTGGTTTACTGGGTATTTCACTGGTATCATATGCTGGTTTGGAACTCAAATTCTCCAAGACAATATGGTGGTTTCAGGAATGAGCTTTACAATGTCCATGCATCGAGGACGCCATATACCTCTTTCAAAATGTGGAGACACTAACTTCAATTGTTAACCAAAAATAACAAATGTCTTAATCAATGATTAAAAATTGCAGTGAGAAACAAATCATATATATCAATGGACTCTCCTGTTCATGTCATTCCATGAGCCATAAAAATTACCCAAATGACGTTGGGCTCTTGGTTACCACGTTGCACACCCTTTGAATGTGGATTGTATTATCCTTAAAGTGTGTAAACTGACATAATTTTTGGAAATGACTCTTCCACGTCAGCTGCAAATACACGTATGAACAATACGAAGACTAAGAGCTGGGCAGATATCCGTCGGTAGTACGACTTTACCAGTTTAAAAAGACTCTTATTGGAGATTGTTAGACTGCTTTAACCGATTAGTCGTGACATAACTGCCACGCCTTATACCAAAGTTTTAAACACAATATTTCCTTCTTTGACCTAAATTGTACATCGATCTCCATCCCCAATACAAAATACGACACAACCGTTATAAGTTGTACTAAATGTAAGTAATATAGTTTCTGTTATATCTATTAATTTTCTAGATAGATCATTACATAAAACTATATGTAGCAATAGGCAAAGTACATAGAAATATGTACACAAGATACAGTTAAACATATGCGTTATAGTATTCTACTATAACAAATCAGCCTTTGTTCCGTACGTTGATTACTTGAATATAATAAAATGCTAACTTAAAAAGCATGTAGACAAGTAGCCGCTACCACGATTTTCCACTGCTACCTGTTATCCATACCATATGCTTAGATGACATCATAAATGGCACATTACAGTGAAAGAAATATTTATAATTTCATTTACTTGAGATACGTGGTGCAGAGTAATAAAGTTTGATCGCCACAATGACCATTTCGCTTACCAACGGCATGGAGAGATCATGGGTGTAAAAAGATGGTTTATGTTGTCTTCCGATTTGATTAGCTTATTTCATCGGCTGTCACCGAAAGGTCGAAATGAGTTCTACTTTTTTGTACTTTACATTCCCTGTCTCATCTACAGTAATACTGCCCAATAATGTGTAGCGGCGGAAAATGTAGCGGCTACCCAATGATTTCCGCTAAACAGAGATCCGGTTTAAGTTCCGCCTCAAAATTACAACAAAATACACTGACCTTCGCTGCGTTTTCAGGCTCTATCGTGAATATGACCGACAGGACGGACATATTATTTGGATTTCTCTGCTGACTCAGCTCGTTGTAAATGACATGCTTTAAGGTAGTTCCTAAGTTATCCGGATGTTGATTCACCATTTCCCTGTCAAGAAAACAAAATCTCTGCTGTAATCGCTAACGGCCACTCTTCCAGGGCAAAAACTGGTTTTCTACAACGCGCTAGTGAATATGGTTTTTGATAGTTACTGAAGTAAACCACCTTACAAATAGCCTCAAAACCTTTAGTCAGAGTTTCTTTCAGTATTACAGAGTACTCCTGGCTGTACGATTGTCGCGTCATACAGGTGACATGATCAAGTGTAAAATAGAATGCAACTATCTACATACAATTCGTGCGTATATGTACCATCTACTCTACGCAAAATAAATTCTTGACATTAAAACCTTAAAATATCCTTAATCAATCACTTGATAAATAAAATGAGATAACTTCTACGACAGAGAAATTTTGTTAACGCGTTTAAGTCAACGAATGAAAACAGCAAATCACTGTACAAAAGTTGGGTATCGCTAATCTTCACTATTTCCAATACTGGCCATTGGCAACTCATACTTCGCTACGTCGGTATTCACCGCTTTTTAAAGACAGCGTACGATGTCCACTACCTCTTGAAACTACCAGGGTGTTTTCCAGATCTTGAGGAGAAAAACGGAGACACAAGAACACAATCTACAGCATGGGCCTACCGTCGAGATGTTATCTACTCTGAAATTTGCGTAATCTTACAAAAGTGGCTAATGACCCCCAGTGCTTCACGAATTTTGGTTCTCGAGGTCATACATTGCTATCGCGTAATTCCTTACTAGACTTTACAACCTTGCTTTCATTTCAAAGTGGGAAGAATTCATTCTAACAGTTCGAGGAACAAGACACATAGTTTCACCCCTCTGTTGCATCCTTCATACCAAATCTTTAGATTCGTTAGAGGGATCCATAGTTTTAGCATGAAACGTAGAAGTTAATGGTATTAATAAACCAATATTTGCACAATAGAAATGGAATTTAACGTCTTGGTTCCTTACAGTATAATCAAGTTGCCTTTTTTGAAATCATTCTAGGCGATTGAAAGCAAAGTCGTTACGTTTATCAGCAGAAGACCATAGAAACTGATTTTATTTGCTAATACGGGAAACCGATTCAACATTTCATCTTTTTGTTTAAAATAGATAATGGAAATTGCTTCTCATTTCGGTTGAAAACCTTACCACGTTTTATAATCTATCCTAAGTATCTATTATTTGAAAAAACTCCTTGCGAGTTCGAATAAATAGACTCCTGCTGCATAGATTCATAGGATAGACAAGGGTTTTAGCGAGGTTTAACCTAAGGCCACTTGTAAATGTTACTAGGTTTTCTCATGGCATTGGCTCTTACGTCTCTTTAGCATGAAAGGGTAGTCACTGCCTTTTCAGGAAAAATTCCCTAATTTCTCTGATATTTTGGGTGAAATAGATCTCAATTTCCCTGATTTTCCCCGATTTTCCTGTGATTCAACCAGATGTCATTTCTTTTGGCAGATTTGTTGAATGTATCAAACACAAAACTACCCTTTTTTCTTTGGTTTCATTTCCAAGACAGTAACAGCTTTGAAAAGCGACGTAGAAGAGCGTAGAATAGCCTAGAAGAGCTCTGAGGAATAAAATAATGCAAAGATTATTCACTTCTCTGATTTTACCTGATTTTTTAAAAAATCGTACTTTTCTCTCTGATTTTCCCTTATAAAAATAAAGTTCCCTCATTTTCCCTAATTTCCCTGATTTGTTGGCAACCCTGCATGAGGTCACTTACGCTGACGAAGTATATACTAGAGCTACAATCCATATACTTACCTGATGCAATTGATGTAATGATTTGCCAATGGCTTCGTTTTCAGGCGCATTTTCACCATATTGCCAATAACATCAATGTCTTCCGACGTATGTGTATTGCAGTTGATTGATACCGCCATAAGGAGATCTTGGGCGGGTCTAGTCAACTAGGGAAAAAATTCGTGTACAGTCTCAGTATAGCAATGAATGGCACTTAAGTGTTCGACTTCTACGACAAACTGCAATTCGTAAAGTAGCAGACTTGCACACCAGCTAATACATTGTATGGTATATTCCAAAACGAGAAACATGTATTAAGGTGTCTTTTTACAATGGCAGGTATGGTGTACTGTGCTTTACACAATTGATGTTATTAATTACGATAATAATTTTTATCGTGTTTCTACCTATGGCAGTCATGCTGTGCGGTGCTTTTCACATTGTCTGTCATATTGAATGGGCTATTTCACATTGAAAACCATGTTGTACGATGCTTTCCGTGATGATAAACATGTTGGACAGTGTTTTCCGCCATTGCTATCATGTTGTACGTTGCTTTCTACAATGACCATCATATTGCACAGTGTTTGGCACAATTGTAATCATATTGTGATGTGTTTTCAAAGAAATGTTGCATGGCGTCTCTCATGCTCACAAATGTGTTGCACCATGTTTTCAACAACGACGATCATGTTATGTGTTTTTCAACATGATAGTAATGATGTACAACACTTATCGCAATGACTACTATGGTGATTTGGGTTGCATGGTGATTTTCACCATAAAAAATGAATGCTTTTTTGCACAATGAAAAATGATGTTGAACGGCTTTTTTCACACTGACGATCACGGTGCGCATTTCATTGTCACAACGATCCTGTTGGACCGTGATCTTTGCAATCAAAATCCTGTTCTATAGTGTTTTGCATCACAGCAATAAACTTTTATCTTGTTTTTTACAATGACTGTCAAGTTTATCGCTATTGATGACAATAATGATCCGTGTTTTGCAGTGTCTTCCACAATGACAAACATATTGCAACTAGTTTTTTCACAATGGAAACATTTTGTACCGTGTTTTTTCACAATGCCCAACATGTTGTACAATGTTTTCCACAATGATAATCATGTTGTACAGTGTTTTACCACAATGACAAACATATGGCACCGAACATTTCATAATGAAACATTTTGTACCGTGTTTTTTCACAATGCCCAACCTGTTGTACGGTGTTTTCACAATTGTGATAATGTTGAACAGTCAATTTCACAATGATGATCATGCTGTGCCATAGTATTCAAAGTAACTCTCCTGTTTGAAGTGTCTTCCACAATGTGACGTCTACGTGATCATGTTGCCTAGTGTATTTCATACAAAGCGTGGATATGGTCAAAAGCAAAAAGCACCTAGCTGGCCATTGCGCAAAACATGGCACAACATAGTCATCATTCTGATAAACACTGTATTTCTTTCAAAACTAAGCAATTGTATTTCTTACAGTGATAAACATTTTGTACTGCATTTCTTACTATGATAAACATTTTGTACTGCATTTCTTACTATGATAAACTATTTGAATGGTATTTCTTACAATGAGAAAAACTTTTTATGGTGATTTCAACAACGGTCATCAGGTTGTGATGTGGCTTTTGTACAATGACGATAATGCCATACAGCATATTTTACAATATTCGAACATACTGAGTGGTTTATTTCAGGTGGAGATCATGTTGCACTGTATTTCTATAACGATTTTAACTCTTTTGCCCTATGACATTGTACAGTGTTTTTACAATGACTTTTATACAGCATTTTACATTGATGCTAATGCCATACAGTGTACTTTAACATATTTGAACATAATACCTGGTGTAATTCACACTGACTATCATGCTGCACATGTTTTGACGATAATGATATGGTTTCACAATGCACTATGATATTTCAAAGTGCTTTTTACGTGGACTATCACACAGTTCAGTAATGCCATACGGTGCATTTTACCATTTTGCACATTCCGTGTGTTGTACTTCGTAATGACTATCATGTAACACGGTGTTTTTCACAATGGTAACAATACCATACCGTGTTTTCCTTGTTCAAAACAAGTCAGATGTTTTCAGAGAGAATTTGGTGTCTCACGAAAAATCGAAATATCAAATTTAACGGTATTCTATACAGATCATGCGCACAGAAATACCGTACACCAAATCTCATAAAAATCTATCCGCACGAATGGTCGGTTATAGCACATGCGCTTTAAGGAATGCATCTCACTCCCAAAATATAAATCCCCCAATTGGTGATGGTCTAGTATTGTACAAAATTTCCTGAAAATGCATTCTTAAGAAAGGTCAGGTGTGGTACATAAACTGTAACGAATGCATCTTAATTCCATAATCTACTCCTCAACCAAATTGCATCAAAATCCATCTTTATGAAAAAGTCAAGCGTGTTACATCCACTTCTAAGAATGCAGATTACTCTCAAGATATCAATTCGTCATTAAAACTGTGGTCTACTACTACCAAATTTCATGAAAATTTATCCATAACTTCTTGAGAAATCGTGGTTTTATACCAACACGTTAACAAGCAAACAATCAGGAAAACTGGCGTAAGAACATAACGCCTTCGTTGGTGAATGGTAAATAGAAAGTCAATATGCATCCTTCAACAAAAAAGAGGGAAGGCTAACATGGAGAAAATCTCTTGACAATTTTTACAGCACTAACTAGACAGCTTAAAAAGCTCCTATTACGGGCATCCTCAGAAACGTTCCAGGTAGAGGGAAAAGCCCTTGTTGCTGAAAAAAATAGACGTCTGGTACCATAGTTGCTTATCGCTTTAATGGGGCGCAAGTGAGCCCTCCTTCCTCCTGCCTGCAGACGCCCATGACAATTACTTTACCAATAAAATAACAAAATCTTGACGAAAAAACTTGTACAAGTTGAAAACACGCTATACCTTGGGGTTCTGAAGCCATGTTTCTAATCTCTGTGATGCCACAACTCGAACATCAGCAAGTCCACAGACTGCAGACAAGAATCGCAGCATATTCCTTGACACACCGTCAATCATCTGCCTTTTGTTTAACTGATCCTTCACAACATCTAATATATAATACTGAATTGCCAATTCTACTTGCTGCGCACTGTACCTGAGGAATGTCATAATGGAAATAAGTATAAGTCCGGGTGTCTGAGAAGGCACTAGCGGTGCCACGGGGGAAGCAAGGGGGGCAAGCCCCTCACTTGTCATAAAGATCAATTATTTAATTCACTCAAATCCGATGAGAAAATTGGGGTTTCTTGCATTTAGTCATCTTCGCTATTGACACTGTGACCTTTCCAATTAGGATTCTTTAGCATTGTCAAAAACTAATAATTGTTAACATTATCAACACGCCCACGCCCTGTTTACGTAAAAAATAGGAAATCACCCCACCTTTTTTCAGGCTGGCGCCACTGTGAGAAGGGTTCCAAGGGAAATGAAATTTAATCACATATTCCACAATAAATCTCATTATCGCGGAAACGCAATTACTGCGATCGTAATATTTGCCAAGCAAGGGTCACTCTCCAGGTATTACCGGAAGGTAGGTTTTTGTCACAGTGGATCAAAAAAGCAGATATCCCAAAGAACACTGAAGCCCTGATAGAAAAGTTCTTAACAATCCTATCAACCTAAATCGTCCTCTCTGAAAAATGACTCTCTGCTCTCAAAACGTCAAAAAATCGAATTAAAAAATGGCTTTAACCATATTATGCTGTCCAAAAAATAATGAACCAATTAAACGTGAGTCCCAGCTCTTTATGTCTAAAATTACAAGAAATAATACAACAAATGATAACCTACATAATACATAACGTGTCCACACGTGGTATATAAAAGGCAAATAAAACCTTCAAACGCCTTTAAAACGCAATTATAAAAATGTACCTTGGTTTCACATGAACACTATCCATACAAGTGGAAGATTCTTCAATTAATTTTTCCTTTTCATCGGGCACGGCAGATCCTGCCACGACAGTAGTTGTACTGACACCTGTTGAAAAAAACAGACGAACGCATTCAGCAACTTAATCAAAACAGCATAAAAATGAAATTTACTAACGCTTGACCTGCTGCTTGACTGACTACTTCCTAATTTCTGAAATACGATACGGCAGGTGATGTCTAGAAAACGGAATTACTTAGCTACTACTACAAGCTCGGCCAAATCTGGGCAAGTTTCGACACCGGGCACCGAGTTGACACGCCTTGACATTTGATAATTTGAATTTAATACCGAACTCATAGAAGAAGTTCACCATTATAAAGATTCTCAGACCAAAATTAAAGTAAATAGTAGCACCTCAATATTACTTTGGCCAAGAGTAAAGAAAAGGCCACACTACACTTTGTTCGCTCTTTCTATCTCGTCACAAACTCAAAAAACACCCCTCGCAAAGATTTCCCCCAAGGAATGAATTGAAATGCTTTGGGTGGGAACTGGCCGTTCATTCTCAACCACACACACTAAAACTAATCAGGTTATCCGCTACATTAAACATTACATAATTTAAACGGGAATACTTTCCTACTCCCATCAGATACGTTACATTAATAACGATGACTATATTTGGCCAGAGTTATAACACTCTTGATGGCACAGTGATTAGCAAGAGATGAGGGCTGTGCAGAGAGCGAGCTTTGATTCGAGAGACGTCAAAATGCATAGGGGCTGGCAAAATGTTGCCCTGCAATTGAAGTAGTTCACTGAAACCCTCTTGCTTACAATTTTTGTCCCCATGCCAAGACGGGCAATAGTTGGAGTGTGAAACTTTAAATTAACTTAACTATAAAATCTTCCAAAAAAAGCAAATACTCAAACTCCAGTTACACTTCTTGGTCATCCTTTCCTCTAACCGCCGCCCACACTCTAACCTCACCCTCAAAATGCACAAACTTCAAAACGTACAAACTTCAAAAACCCTTTGGAACAAGATAGAGAGCCCTCGGATGTACCTTAGTATTTCAATTATTGAATATTGGTTGCAGTGAACACGCGGGCAATAAACTTAAGACTAGAAAGTGCTGGAAATAGTCGATTACTACATGTATTAGCATCGTCGTATAGTGAATCACCAACTGCAAATTACCAACAATCGGAGAAGAGATAAGGTATCAAGCATCACCAGTTATCATTTGTTGAAAACCTGCAAATATATACCTTCTTAAAGACATAAGATATCCTTATGCTCAGATTTTAACTTGCTTCTTGAACGTATACTTTCAATGACTAAAGAAAAGAACAAGCAGAGAGCACCAATACGAGACGTACGTCACAATTAAGGCCATAACTACGGTATCATAGCAGAAAAGGCTCAAAATAAGTCATCCAATTAAATTTCCACAAATTTCCTGCGGATATAGCGGTATGATTGTTATCAATTACTGTTGGTCTAACTGATTGTGAAACTACATTGCACCATTCTGCTACTAAATATTATTAACAATTTAGCTCAGATGATTTAGAGAAATTATAAATAATACTTAAATACCTTGAATTACTGTTGCTGTTTTACTTTTCTCACCCAACATCTGCGTCTGATTTGTCTTTGGAGGTACGACAGTACCAAATGCAGTCAGTATATTGTCAACAAAGGGCTTGCAATGATCGTTGTCAACCCAGGATCGATCTCCAACGGCATCTTCAACAAAAACCTAACAAGTACAAGAAATATGAAACTGAAGTAATCAATATCCGAGAAATTGATCATCAACATTTATTGAGCTGTAATAAAGAACTTTCTGGTATTGATGCTAAAAGGATGACAATAGCTGATTTGGTAATATTTTATGGAAATATCATTCAGTGACCTCAAAAAAATATCCCAAAAATCTGACTACAATCTGCAATCTTTAACCTTTATTAAAAAGAACTCCTCGAACTGTAAAAGAACAGCTGTAGAACTGCATAACGGGACATTATTAAAATTTTGTTTACAATGCGTTTGATATATTTGCTGCAAAGATTTTACACTAATTAAAGACTAACAGTGACCTTTCTTTATCAAAATTATCCTTCATCATTCCATTGATAAAGCCAATGCGCATAATGAAAATAGTAACATTAGGAGCGTTTTTAACAAGGGTTAAATAAGTGAGCAAACCCAATCAGTCATAAACACAATAGTGGTACACTACTTTGTAAACTTTTATTGGTTGAAATAGCTCCTAATGGGCTCCTTCCAAATACAGTTTAAGGAAAACTTTATTCTCATTACAGTAACATTCTTTTGCTTTGTAGGTGCATACGATGAGAAATCTTTTAAAGTACAAATCCGATTTCATTATTTAGAAAAGCAACTTACAACAGTTACTAATAACAACAAGAAGCATAAGGTTACCTTTATGAATGGCTGTGGCCAATTATTATTATCTTTGTAAGCATGTAATAATATGTTAGACGCCATTGAACACAAAAGTGGATTGGGCTTGGCTTTAATAGGTCCAGCAGACACCTCTCTTTTCAGGAAGTTTAACATGTGCTGAGAAAAAAGGAATTGATACCGGACTGCGTATCAAACATCCGCTGGATGCCTCGATCGAGCTGCCAGTCTATGTCGCCAATTTTATTCTGATGGATTACGGCACCGGCGCAATCTTTGGTGTGCCCGCACATGATCAGCGCGACTGGGATTTTGCAAAAAAATATAATCTTGAAATTCCACCTGTCGTTTTTCCTGAAGACGAAAGCGAAATGAATCTTGAAAAAGAAGCTTACGTCGGACCGGGTA
>JAAAKL020014180.1:0-12069 GCA_010016065.2 Carybdea cf. marsupialis auct. non (Linnaeus, 1758) | reverse complement strand
GTGGTTGGGGGTTGTGGTTTGTTTGGATTAAATTTACATGTTAGCGTGTTTTTTGCAGCCCTGGGGGGGGGGGGGGGTTAAAAATACTGTGTGTAAAATTTAGCGGGTCTGGAATCCGATGGCACAGTGTGGCGTCACGATTTTGAAAATTTTTGAATTACGGGGAAAAACTCAGTTTTGATATTGCCCTACTAGTGAGAAAGTCAATGGCCAAAATTAAGATTGTTGCCCTTTCCCAACACCGAGATATCAGCTTTCAAAGTTTTAAATCTCTAACAAAATCTTAGCATTTAATGCTGGTTTTTTAACTTGAGGAACAAAGAAATTTCAACAGAGTTTTGAGCGAAGATTTTTTGAGATTTCAAGGCCTCTAGTTTAAACACTATATAGTCTACAGGTCTGATATTTTGGGAAACAGCCTACTTCAAAGGTGCCTTTCGATATCTGGAGTCAAAAATCGTACTATATCCAAAACCTTTTGATTTGTGGCGTCATCACTGTCCCTCCTCATTGGTCGAACAGTCTTACAGGTCGTTTCTTTTGTTATGGTGCCGTTATGATAGGATGGTTTGGCTCCTCAGTCATTCCCTGCATAACCAGAAGTGATGGTAGTGCAACGTAAGACATCCTTAGTGCTTGCTTCTAGTTCTCGCAACTTAGCACTATTGATAAACTTCTCTATATTCCTTTCTTAGTCGTTTATTGCTTCCAAATGGTTTTGCATTTGATGTCGTGGCAGCTTCTAGTCAAGAGGACAAAATATTGGCTACCTTCATTTTAAAATGAGTGTGATGAGCGTAATTGGGTTAGGTATACGTAAGGTAGCCGTATAGACGATCGTAAGAGTGACCTAATAGATTGTAAATGAGGATGGACACTTGTAGGCGTAAACTCGCATGTACATATGCTATGGGCAATCGTTCGTTTAGTGAAAATATAATACCTTTACACAAATGCACATATGTACATGTGTTACACGAGGACGTTAACAGGTTCTATTGCTTTTTTGTACACTCCGAAGACTTCATAAATCATAATCGTAACTCGTTCTCAGATTGAGATTAAGTTACAAATAGGAAAGCAGCGGCCTGAATGAAGAGACTGATCTCAAAGAAACAGGACACGTCACAAAGCCCGTGGTTTTTGCACAGAACGCTAGCGTAGCTAATGGCATCAATGCAGTTTAATGGCACATGTGAACGGGTTGATAGTTGCACATACGACATTTATTTAGTCGCGATGTCACTGCTTGGGTCGGATGGCCGTGCCATTGTCTGTATCCGTAAGCACGACAACCGAAGAACGACGTTTCGAGGACATTGGTCATAGCGTGTAAATAGTAAGTTGTAAATATTCCACAAGGAATTTCTTTTATGTGCAGCCCCTGGAAGTAGCCCCATAGAAAAGTTCTTATATTTGGGATGTTCTTATGGCAGCCTTTGAAACCTTTAGTGTAGTGCCATGAAGCAAAACAGTTGATTTCTTGCTTTAACGTTTGGAAGTACTGCTTTTACTGGTGTCCATCACACTCACTCGTGCCACTATTGACTTTTTTTACCTGTTGAGAACGCTAACTTAAAGTTTATAGTGGATTAAATTATAGGGAATAGGATATAGTGGGAATGAGCTTTTCTTAGGTATTTATGATAAAAGTTGGGAATCAATGTTACAATGTCGTATTTAGTACGAACGAGAAGTCATGATAAGGCAGTCGTGAACATGTTTTCATGGAGACTGGTTTTGATAATCTACTGTAGTGCCCAGTCTTTAATGCATTCAGCTGGGTATTGCGGCGTAGATTTTCTCTCGGTTGTACTGTATATATGTCTTGTAACAAAATGAGATACAGATAGCTTATTGTGGGATAAGAGTAGTTTTTCTTCGTTTCTCGTCTCATTAGTATCCTTTAATTCCTATTTAAGTCTAGTCTTCTGTAGATAGCACAGCATGGACGGCATGGTCACGCAGATTTGAGGGGATTCATCCCTATAGCTCTGTTTGTCACTAGATGACAAATCTTCTCCCTTTTTCTTTATTGTTCAAGGAGAAAGAACAGAATGTATAAATAAATACTATGTGCCCTTAACTTTATAGATATTATACACCCTCCAGGTGGTCTATTCATGAGTTTTGAGGTATTGTCAATGCTGGACCTGTGAGATATAGATGATGGCGGCGAAGAAATGACAGCATTTGAACGTGTGCTGTATTCCACGTGATCATCGATTCCGTTGTGTCAGGATTGACAACTCAGCTCGATGCTACAGACAACAACGACATGTTCAGTTTCTCCCAGGCAGTATTGTGTGCTTGTGGCATCTTTCAGTAACAAAAATTTAAAGGTCAAATTAACTTGCATATACGAAAAGAAGAGATGCCCAATATCTGCCTGAACACGATGCAAATCTTGTAGAAAACGTTGTTTGAGCCTTTACAGGTACTGAACGGAATTATAGGTCTAAGCTTGACGATGACTTTTACTAATTCTCCATTGCTCTACGCATGTTCGTGACGTAAATCGGGAACATTGCTTCTGCCGAGCACTTCATCCGCGAATTGACATCAATTAGCTTTTCTCTACCTTTCACTGAAACAAGTTGTAGATAAATGTGGAGAGCAATGGCTAACTGACATTTTTGTATAAAGGCTTATCGCTTTGCCGTAAGTGTCCAGCCCATACGTCCATCTAACCTCGCTAAATGTTCTTCCTATCCTGCGTCATGCCACCCCACTCTTCTTCATGCCCTCCCAGCCCGTCTGATGCCATCCCACGGCGCTACATCCCCATCTACTCCCCTTCGAGCCCATGCCATCATGCTACGTGCCTATTCTATTCGTCGTCACACCCATTTAGGTCACCTCCTATTTTGCATATTGTTTTATGCTCTACAACTCCGCAGCGTTACTGCTTTACTTGTGCACCTTGCTGTGCTGTATGACCGACAGAATGTTAACCGAATAGAGAACACAAAACGAAATCAAAGATTCCAATTATTGACCTGTTTTGATATATTTTCAAGAAATCTTCGAAAGGTATATACATCAAAGCTAGGTAAGACATCAGCGGCTCTCACTTAGAATGGCAATTAAGAACCAAGGCAGCTGAATGCATAAGACCGCTTGGCATTAACTGCCTTTCAGATACCAACTCCTTTGGTTTACGTTGTATCTTCATAAATCCTGAGTATCAAGTCCCGCAATTGTTGTTCTACCTTTACTGCTTGAACGTTTACCTTAAAATTCGTAGTATCTAGTGAAACATCAAACATAAATTTACTGAGCGTATATCGCATATTCATAAACTACCATATTCATAAATTCCTATAAATATAAGGTTGAACTTGACTATTTTGAGATTGGTAGTGCAAATTGCCTCCCGCGATTCCGGAGGTACTGTGCGCTGTCATCTGCTCCAGTGAAGTGGGAAAACTGTTTCTAGAGGTAGGACAGAGAGTGGACTGCAAGCATAAAGAGCATGAATAACATGAAGGGGGAAAGTAACGCCGTTCCTAGTAGTGGTTTCGGCCTTGAGCAGGGTAAAATTTTAAAAAATAGAATTTATTAACCTCCTTGCTTATCAGGAGGTACGAAGGGAGATTAGAAATAGCCAAACTGCATTCTTCTCGGTCCTTTTTCATATCTGTTGGAGAGGGGTGGGGTTAGAACCACCCATGTAACTATCCAATCGTAAATCCCATGGAGCTCGATTCTAGCGTGCTTGTAGTGCTATACTTTACTAATAACCTAGTAAATAGAGTTTGGATTTAATTCATCGAACTGTAATATTTTTCTAAAGTAGGTTGTTGAAATCCATTTGTTTGTGTGGATTTATAGTATAACCAGCTTCTAAAAATTTCGTCCTGAAAATAGGTAATTCCAGTTACCTTTTTCGACCTGTCAACCATTTTCCAAACTCAAATTTAGAGGTAAATCTATTTATGGACAGGCGTTAAAAATGAGCATCAGAATGTATTAACTCTAACATTTAAGGTAGAGAAATGGCAGTCTAAAGGTGGCTAGCGGGGTAAATCCTCCCTTCGAGCACAGGAGAGTTACGTCATGATACACAAACCACTAAAACATTCCATTCCATTCCATTCCATCACGAAAGGAACCGTATGCAACTCTGCAATGATGTGCGGCGAATGATACCCGCCATTAAACTGACCTGATAGCTGCATTTTGTTGCTTTATGCTCATGCACATATATGTGATAGATATTTTGATTATTTGTTGTTTTTGCACTTTGCACACGTTCACTGTCACTTAAGACAACTAGTTCAACTCGAGGTCAATGACCTCCAAGCCTGTTGTTAAAAAACTTGATTATCGCCGTGTGCTCGATAAGAAAGAAGAACTAGTTTTCTTGTAGCCCACCAGGTTGTCATCGTTAAGCTTATATAGTTTTTCACGTTTCAGGTGCTTGTCCTAAAAATCGTTTATCACAACATCTGCATTGACGTAACTACTCGAGCACATTTTCCTGGAAAGCGCTACATGATTACTACGCGGAGTGCACTCATCTTACTTCCAAAGCACTTTCATCAGCTGTTTTTGTATATGAACTCTCTGTTTGCACTCGTTCATCATCTGGAGTACGTCTCTCTCAAGATCCTTGGGCTCAGTCGATTCTGTGTAACGACGATAAGGGACACCATGTTCGTCTATCAGAAATTTCTCAAAGTTCCACCTGATGTCATTGGCTTTGATGGGACTCCAATAAACGCTATCTCTTCGGGACAGGATCATGTCTGGTCTTGGGCACCTTTCCTGTTCGTTCAAATGAAAGGAAGAAACACTTTTAAGGTGTTTTGTACCTTTTATTTGATTCTTATTGGACTCCAAAACTGAATTTCGGAAGGAAAATATCACTGATTTGCAAAAATTCAATCCACTTGGTATGTAAACAAGTTTGTTTATGGTACAAAATGTTAAGATTGCATAAAGTGACAAAACCACTTTTGTACTTAAAACCATTTTTCGTCTAACACTACTCAGAGTACAAAATCGCAAGAATGGGACACTAAAAAGAAGGAATGAAACTCATACTTGCTTTTTTTCAAATTAGCCAATCAGAACTAAGATTGCAAGATTGGTGTTGTTTAGACTAATCAGTGTCGGTAACACTGAGTAGTTAACCGAAAAGACGCAAATGGTAAGACAAGTGGCCTAATGAAAAGGTAATGTCTTGACAATGGTTTTAACCTTGAGTAGTATCAAATTCTACGACAAAGATTAGTTTGAACCTTCTGTAGTTGACGCTGCAGGCTGAACCTAAATATTTGTCTGATAATATGATAGCAAGAGAAACCGTACTGTATTCTATTTTACGTTTCCCCCCAAATGAAGTCATAGAGTGCACATTTTAACCTTACCTTGCCTTAGTGGATTACAAGAATGCTTGGGAAAATGACCAAAATTTAAACAGGGATAGGAGTAGTTGCAACACATAACACAAATATGGCAGCAGCTAACGAAAAAGGACCGAGAAATTTTGTTTTGTACTTAAAATAAAGTAAAATAAATATAACATGTTCAATTTAAAAATAACAGTGCCCAAAAAAGCCCTGTTTAGCGTGTCCCATTTTGCTCTTTCAGCAAAACCAAGAAGAATGGATGCATTGTTTACCCAGAAATATGCGTTAAGATCACTTTTAGGTGATGAGAGATTATTACCCCGATGTATGGGTCCGTTGCTGTACCACACTATTTTTCGAGATATGGATACCTGGCAAATTTTATGGTAATTTTTAAGAAAAAGCCAGTTGTCTGATCCAAAATACAGATCTAACAACCGTCCTGTTTGTATTAATGGCTACTGCTGATTGTAACTGACTCATTAAACTTCGAGAGAAGCATCTATGCTGCCATCTATGTTGCCATGCCTAAAGGGCTTCCTATCGTAAAACCCTTTCTTGTGTATTTTTATGAAATTTGTTGAAATTTGAAATTTTATGCATTTTTTATGACATTTTTGCTTGGAACTCAAAAACAAGTATTCCCTATCACACAAAAATGAACAAAAATGCTTATTAGGTTAAATATTTCACATGTCGCTTTGAGTGCGAGTATATAGGTCGTACGTCACAGAGATTCAAAGACAGAATAACTCAACATGTACCGACCGTCATAGATCAATGTAGTAAAGTGTCGAAAATTTTACCCAGTCATGTTTGCAAAACTAATTCCACAAATTCCAGAAAATGTTTAAGCAATAGGCCAATGTTTAACTGAAAAAAAGGCTGGTGCTGACAACTAAAAAAATGTGTTCTCCATATCATCTATTTGCTCTTGAAACTTAGTTTATCAAAACTGCAGACCTTTGTCGGCAAAAATTACTTCTCTACAACTTAACAGTTTTGTAATAATACGAGTGATCGAAGAGGTGTCTCTTGTATAGCTGCTCTTTTCAATATCGTATTACAAATCTCTCGACTCCTATCGATTATTTGCAGAACTGTTCTACCTTGACTCCACCCAACTGTTGTTATGAGTGCCTGTCGAAAACATTTAGCAAGATAAATAGTTAAATAACTCTACTATCATGCATGAATTAAGTAAAAACGGGTTAGAAGCATAAAAAGCTAGGAATTGCTTTATTTGTTTATCAGTATATAACGTATGATAGATGGGTAACTGTGCTTTTTTATGCTACAAACCCATATTCACAGAACTCAGCAACCGCTTCATACATTTACTATCTTAACGTAATCCTAGCTCACATTTATGGGCTGGGTTCATGCTGATGTAGTAACTTCAAGATGAATATGTCAATCTTCATACATTTATAAAATAAGACATCCCTACCTTTAACCACGTGTAGATAGGACTCTCTTTTTCTCCGTTCACATCAATCTTTTCAAATAGTGGAAACTTCGGAACAAATCCCTTTCCTGGACGAATGTACTTCAAGCAGTTGTAAATTTCTTCTGCATTTCTTCCTGGCTCTTGGTACTTGAATTGATTGCAAGGAAAGCCAATAACTTTCAGCTGACAGTGACTTGTCTTGTTCGGATCGCGTTCAAGTTTCTCTATTAGTGCATTCAGTTGAAGGTAAGACCTCTCTGATAAACCTCAGAAAGATGCTACATTAACGACCATCATTATGCTGCCGATGTACTCCCGGAAGGGCACCAAGCGCTCACCAGTAAGAAGTTTACTGTGGAATCGGTGGAATGTCTCCCCATTGTAATTGCAAGAAGAAAACATGTAAGCAGCTTTGCAGAAGGGAAGCATTGTGGAAAGAACCAGCAGTGATATTAAACTCCTAGAGCTGATAGACCCCAGCTCTTTGTGTATGCCCTCCATCTTGGCAGCTACGTTGGTCAATAAATCAAGAAATGGCAAATGGAAAGGCAGTTCAAGTATTTGTTTAATGCATTTGGTCTTGTTTGGTTTATTCTTGTTTACCTATTACGATCACGCTGTTATTTGAGAGCGCCTTCGATGTTTGAGGGAGATTATAGGAAATTGAATCCCATAGAGCAAAACATGCAGGAGTGGTTTTGTTGTTTTTCGTATTGGGAAGATAGGGGTATAATTACGTAGTTGATACGCTGTGAGACATTTTAGTGGCGGCTGAGGGCAGTGATAGCATAAGTCAGAACGCTAAATCTCCACAAACAGGGTTCGTTGGAGTCGAAGTGAAATATGTGTATAAGAAAAGTGATTTAGAAAACGATAATTTCTATACAAAGAATGAATTACGAGAGACATTACAAGGAGAAAGTATCTGATCCTACGCTTGTGACGTCATGATTGCCATGCCTTGGCGACCCTGTATAGGAAAACCTGTGTGGAACTACCAATAGGGGGTATCTGAGCTCCGTTTTAACGTTCTCCTTTCCACGTAGAATTATTGTTCAGTCATTTTCCCCTGCTCTGCATGCATCATCTCTGATATGAACCTCGAAACACAAACTTGACGGTTCTATATTTCTTTTGTTATGTAGGCACAAGCAAAGCAAAAACTACTCCAAAACATAAGGTGCCTTTTACTGCAGCTGATAAGGTGCCAAGAAATACGGTTAAGTGTTCTAAAAGATTTAAAAAAACAGGAATAGCTAAAATGATCATCGCTAATATGAGAGAACGCAAACAAGTCGTTCCATAGTTCAGTAACGTGTTGTAGAGAGGCTGGTTTCTATGATTGCGTAGACCTGGACACTAATGCCTGCCGATGAAGGATTAGGAACTAATGTGGCTACATGGAAAAAAACTTAGAGTGTGCTATAATGATGGGTCACCTACCTTTGTTAGTAGAACATCATGCCCCGACAGTTTGTACCCTGAGTTGGATGGTGACCTACTCACCTTTTTTTGTGGTATTTTTCATAGTACCATTTTCCAACGAAAATGACTGCATTGTCAATGATTTTCAAGAAGTACTTAATGTTAGCAAAACGTTTGAATTATCATTATTATTATCATGTTAATCATCATCATCACCATCATCATCATCATCTTCATCATCATCATCATCATCATCATCATCATCATCATCTTCATCATCATCATCATCTTGATCATAATCATCATCATTATCATCATCATCACCATCATCATCGGAATCATCATCATCATCATCATCATCAGCATCATCACCATCATCATCATCATCATCATCATCATCATCATCATCTTGTGCATTGTTAATCATCAATTGTTGATCATCAACTGTCAATCACTGAGTCACCTCCACGGTGACTCACGGAGGTAGTTACTCCGTTCAGGTGAAGTCGTGAAATAATAAAGTAGTTCTATATCCTTTCAATACTGTATTGAATTCAGTACTTCTTTTCGAACCATTACACCACAAAATTCTTAATATCTGGGGTTTCCAACCCATAGTAATAGCCATTTAAAAGCTCTAGGGTTGGGGTGTGTGAAGGCAGTCGGTTTAACTTTGTTACACCTTTATATTAAGCTTTAAATATCAACGACATTCTAACATTTATGTATATGCAGCCTTTTTGCCCCTCCCTCTCCTCTCCTCTTCACCCTCCTCCCTAGGCCCTGCGATTCCTGAAAATAAGTCATTTTGGATGGGGTGAAGTACCAGCTTTTCTCTTCCAATTATTCGAAGTTGGGCCAGGGGGGCTAGCAAATTCAATGGGTATGTTAAAAAAGATGTCGTCGCACAAAAATCCGGTTAGCTTGAAACAGGGAGATTAGGATTCCCTGGTCGCCTTCCCAGGGTTTAGGGACCCGTTACTACCCTATAAATATTCTGTTTGCTCCAAAATGAAGAAATTTGACGTCACCTCCTGGTGTGGCCCCAGGAAAGAACCAAATAGAATAGAGTAGGAGAGGCATGAAATATTTCTAAGATGAGAAACAGGAATGTTGTCCAATACTTTTCTCGGGAATCTATGTAATGCTGTGGTTGTTAAACTAAAGTCAGTCACTCCGAAGGGGGATCTCATGGTTTTAAAGGGTCCCTAAAAGTGTCAAGGAGTTTACCATATTTAAGGGTATAAAAATTTCAAGCGGATGACGATGTCCTTTTATTTATTACGCAAACCATTTGCATTCTTAGTGAACAGGTTTCAGTGCACTTTCTTGAGCTACGAGGATTCAAAGATCATCATTTCCACTATTAGCGTTCTGCCTCATAGAATGATATTAAATTGGAAAACTTGTGTATCGTAATGTGTGTTCCAACGAGTCCTGAATCTAAATATTGCAGTCATTCGTCCGCGTTGCAAAAAACTCTAAAAGTGCTGATAAATGTCGCAATCGACTAGAAATGTCAGTTTCAGTTTTTTCCCTTAGCCAAATTCAAAGCAGGAAACAGAATTCATAAAGCCCATGATATACGAGTTGCAAAAACACCCTCCAATATAGAAGGGCATTGAAAACGGGTGTGGCATCGGGGACAACAGAATAGGAACTAGGCGGTAGGGAGCATTTCGGTTCCAAGAAGACGAATGCTCTGGAATGGCCTCAGATCGTGAATTGAAGCCATTATGAGAGGCAAAATATGTACCTTTACCTCTTCATTGTTATTGTTAGCAATATTAAAAGGAGAACAAGGCCCCTTCTTCTTACATCACTGCAAACCACTAAAGTTCTCTCCTTTTAAGAGCAACGCTTTGCTACATCCGAAGTTAAGCAGAAAAAGGATTCAAAACAATAACAAAGGATGGTCTTATGTCTGTCCATATCATTACAGTCGCTATCTGTATTTACAAGGGAAACCAATTACAATCACCTTAGCTGAATGCATTGAAAACCAAGATGAGTTCACTAGTTCATCAGATGCCAACTTGGATACCTTTCAGCTACATCTTCATAACCCCTTGTATACAATACAAAACAGTAACTTATGTTAATGGCACATCATAAGACAGCTTGCGGGCATAACCGAAAGATTGTAACAGTTACAAAATACCAGTTCTAAAACTACGCAATAAATGTTTGCAAACTACGCAATAAATGTTGCAAACTACGCAATAAATGTTCCAAAACTACGCAATAAATGTTGCAAACTACGTTATACACTTCCAATTTACTCAGTGGACGTTAAAAATCATACAAGAAACAATGTTCTACTCTTACATCATCGATCAACAGAAGCATAGCTACATTATGATTTATAAATAACAAAAGCGTTAACAAAACAGATTCTAAATGCCACAGATCCGAGTAGCAACTGGAAAACAACAAAGAGGAAAAACTAAGTATACTTAGGGCATCACATAAGCAGCAGCGTCAAAACGTAGATCAGATATTTCATCACCTGAACATGTGTGCAATGTCACCTGAAGTTGCTCATTTACGGTCACGTTTAAGACTATTCATTTCTGCTTTGTCTATCCAACGTCCGATATAAAATTAAAAAGATACATTATTGGTCAGCTTTTCGATTACGCAATCGCTCAACTGGCATTTTCTCGCCCAAACTGATAATTTCTCGCCCAATTTGGCAATTTCTCGTCCGATTTGGTAACACTGATTACCACAACAGTTCCCCACCTTCATCGTGGATCTGCTTAAGGTTTATAAATCTTGTGCATTTTTTGTGAAATGTGCGCCCGAAATTCTGTAAATGTCGATTCGAACATAACTGCAACTAATAATTCGCTGTAAAAGGGATGCAACTGATTGGCTCGTCGCTCACTATGATCACCATATCTCATGAATGGCACGTACGTTTCGACCAAGGTGATTTATGCAAAATATGAGAAAGCAAAAAGTGGACAAGCTCAACATAGCTAAACTACACCAAGTTGTTATGCAGATGATTTCTTTTAAATAGTCGTAGTAAGCCAGAGAAGAATGATGAGATCCCTTATGGGAGCCATAGTAACAGAAATTGTGGAACTGCTGCGAATCAACCGCTGACTGTCTGATTATGACGTCGACGGGCTATCGTTATAACAACAGACACATATTATCGAAAAGGAATAACATTGGGATGTCATGTTCTACACTATAGATTTTAAACAATAACTGTACTGAAAGGTTGAAGAATGGCGCATGCACAGGATACGAATAAAAAGATTTCATCGTTACTGCAAAGATTTTGTGGATTGGTGGAACCATTTAGGAGATATAGATAAGAACAAAATAACACGTGAATATATACATGTACAGAGTCAAATAAAATTCTCTGAAATAGACAAGAAGTGTCACCTTTCAAATGAAAACTTTCAGGACGTTTGAAGACAATTCATTCAGACCATATTCGTAGGACACAAGGATCTATTGGGATAAAGGATCTGTAAATTTTGACGCCAGGCGTGTGTAGAACATACCTTAACGTAAGATGCGGTCAATACCACTACGAGATTTCTTATTGAAACAGAACCCAAATAAATGGCAGGACGGTATTTTAACAGAAAAAGAAACCTTAATTTATTTATAGCCCAACTCAAATTATCCACACGGAATCGACCAAATTTCCCAAGATAGAGCTGGCCATTTGGCAGCATACAGGGCACGAATTTAGTATAGTGAGCAGTAAACATATAAAAAAAAAAACAAGAGCTAAGAGCCAAGAGATCATATGGTATGAGCTCTAACAAAATTCTATGAAAAACAGATTGATTTAAAAGGAAAATAAGA